>PVHT021183543.1:36486502-36531870 GCA_004024745.2 Catagonus wagneri
TCTAGAGCCGCACCCGCGGCATATGGAGGTTCCCAGACTAGGGGCCTAACAGGAACTGTAGCTGCCGGCCTTCGCCACAGCCACAGCAACGCAGGATCCGAGCCGCGTCTGCAACCTACACCACAGCTCACGGTAACGCCGGATCCTTAACCCGCTGAGCAAGGCCAGGGATCGGACCTGCAACCTCATGGTTCTTAGTCGGATTCGTTAACCACTGAGCCACGAAGGGAACTCCAAAATCCTTTTTTTTTTTTTGCCTTTATCCCAGGCTAGGGGTCTAACAGGAGCTACAGCTGCCGGCCTTCGCCACAGCCACAGCAACACGGGATCCGAGCCACGTCTGCGACCTACACCACAGCTCACGGCAACGCCGGATCCTTAACCCACTGAGCAAGGCCAGGGATCGAACCCGTAACCTCACGGTTCTTAGTCGGATTCGTTAACCACTGAGCCACGAAGGGAACTCCCGGGAACTCCTTTTTTGTTTGTTTTTTGTTTAAGAAAAGGAATGGGTTCAAGAACGCCAGCACTTAGCCGTCTTTCTGGTCCTTGAACTTCTTTGGGGTCTTTTTTGGCAGATCTCAACTACTGCGGGACCCGTCAGCCGTGTCTCAATGGGGGAACCTGTAGCAACACGGGACCTGACAAATACCAGTGTTCCTGCCCGGAAGGGTACTCAGGACCCAACTGTGAGATTGGTAAGTGGTCCGGAGGCAATGACGTCCCTTTGCCTAAATTTTCTGTCCACTCCACTTAAATACACTTAGGGACTCATAAGAAGATGCAGCTATCCTCCAGAGTTAAGACCTGCTATCCCAGCAGTTACGTGGGTCTTTGAAACCTCCTTGGAATTGCCCGGGTGTTTTGGATGCTGCTGACCAGCACGGGGGGCGGGGTGTGCAGGGCAGTGACCCAGGACCCAGGTCAGAAGCTGGGAGGAGAAATGTGGCCGGAGAGCTTAGCAAGAACGGTGATTTCCTTTCCTCTCTAGAAGCACAGCAGGGTTACAACCCACGCTTGCTTTATCTTGAAATGAGCTCCAGCCGGTGGCCCCGGTGTGGGCTTTGGGGGTGGGGGGTGGCCGGCGAAGGGGAGGTGGCTTCTGGGCCGGCTTCCCTTGCTGACTGCTGCGCTGGTGTCCGCAGCGGAGCACGCCTGCCTCTCTGATCCCTGCCACAACAGAGGCAGCTGCAAGGAGACCTCCCTGGGGTTTGAGTGTGAGTGTTCTCCAGGCTGGACCGGTCCCACGTGCTCCACAAGTAAGTCCGGGTTTTGGCCTGTGTCTTTTCTTGGGGTGGGGGTGGGGGGCCATTGTGTCGAGATATAGGGTTGGAGGCAGGTACCTGGGCCCCGCGGGGGGTCTCGGGGGGTGGACGTGGTCAGCCGTCTGGTGAGCCTGGCGTGAGGTTCCCGTCTCTCCGCTGGGAAGCCTCCAGGGACCCCCATCTAGCCCGCTGAGTTAGCACATGCGTCTGTGACAAGAAGAAACTTCTTGTGGGGTCGCCCCTTCCTTTGCACATGTTCCCTGGAGCTCTTCCTCCTCTGATTGGAATCCTGGTTATTCCCGAAGCCGTGGAGAGGCTGCCGGCGCAGGAGGTAGTCTCCACTGAATGTCCTCACGGGGACAAAATTTTCAAAGAGGGATCAGGCTGCAGAGTGGCCGTGGCTACAGCACGTGGCTGCACAGCAGGACCACCCGGCGTGTCCGCACAGGACAGATCTCTGGGTCCCACAGTTTCCCTTGGGAACCGGGGAGCCCACGCTCTGGAGGTCTGGGGTGCAGCCAGGCCTGGGGACTGCTGTCATCGGCACCCTGAGAGCGGCACGCCACACAGTCAAGGATGTGGGCTCTGGGCTCGATCGCCTGGGCCGGCACTGTGGTCCTGCCCACCACTTGTGGGACTCTGATTGCTGCCAAACCATGCCCTGTTCAAACGGGAGAGTAGCATTTCCCATCTCCTGGGGTTGTGAAGACTCAGCCGGCAAGTTCACGAGGAGCGCCTGGCACCGCCTCGGTGGGCAGGAGTTGAATCGTTAGGCGGCCTCTGGAGTCCAGCACAGAGACGGGAGGGTGGGTGCCCCGGGCCTGTTATTTTGGGAAAACTCTGTAAGCCAATAAGACTATGATTTTTCACCTGCGAAGCAGCTATTTTTCCTTACCTCTCCCTAGTTACCTCTGAGCCACAATGGTGCTTTACTGTTTTTCAGGGTGGTACCTGCGGCATATGTAAGTTCCCAGATGAGAGGTCAGATCAGAGCTGCAGCTGCCGGCCTACACCATAGCAACACTAGATCCCAGCCGAGTCTGCAGCCTACACCACAGCTCACAGCAACGCCGGATCCTTGAATCCACTGAGCGAGGCCAGGGATTGAACCCGCATCCTCATGGATACTAGTCAGGGTCTTAACCTGCTCGGCTACAATGGGAACTCCCACGATGACACCAATGACACTTTAGGGTAGGGAGTGGTAACAAGCCCAACTAGTGTCCGTGAGGACTTGGGTTTGATCCTTGGCCTTCCTCAGTGAGCTGTGGTGTAGGCCGGCAGCTCTAGCTCTGATTCGACTCCTAGCCTGGGAACTTCCATATGCCACCAGTTCGGCCCTAAAAAGCAAAAAAAAAAAAAAAAAAAAGTAAAGGGTAGGCAGGGAGTTCCCTTGTGATGCAGCACGTTAAGGATCTGGCGTTGTCACTGCAGTGGCTCGGGTCCCTGCTGTGGGTAATTGTGGGTTTGATCCCTGGCCCAGGAAACGTTCATATGCCACAGGCCTGGCCAAAAAAAGAAAAAAGAAAGGAAAAGGAAGGGTAGGCAGTGATAGATGCCCCCAGTTTTCGAGAGCTGATGCTCTGGGAATCCAGCTGTCTCCTCCGCCCGCTTAGGTAGGGGATTAAATGAACTGGGCCAGTAGGGGATTTAAAGCTAAAATCAGGCCTCCTCGTCCTCATTGCAGCCCCTTGTAGCAGGTGTCTGGCTCTTAAGTGGAGGCCCCTTGTGCAAGGCGTGGGTCGCACATTATCTGATTGTCAAGTGGATCGTGATTAAATTGCTCACCCCTCCCCTCTTTTGTCGAACAGACATTGATGACTGTTCCCCGAATAACTGTTCCCACGGGGGCACCTGCCAGGACTTGGTTAACGGATTTAAGTGCGTGTGCCCGCCCCAGTGGACTGGCAAAACGTGCCAGTTAGGTAAGAGAATTCCTGCACCGAGGTTGGACTCAGATAAGCAGGGCTGTTGGGGAAGACGAGCGGGCGCGTGGCCCGCGGTGCACGTTGGTGCGCTGTCCTGCTGAGAAGTAATTTATTACCAGGAGCCCTGCCAGCGGGCCCGGGAGGAATAACTCACATGCAAATACACTGGCTCTTTTAGGCCCTGTGGGAAAGTCGTGGGATTCCTTGAACCATGTCAATCGTCTGTCCGAGGAGTGTTCGGCTTGGGTTCCAAACGGGGATGATCTCATGAGGAACGAGCTGGCTGCATTCTTTTTGCCACACTTAAACCCCAGCAACTAGGCTGCGCGGGGTTCTGCACAGAAACGCCTGGTGGCTTTTTGCTTGCCTGTTGGGCTTGCTTGTTAACAGTGGCCAGAAGGTTACCAATTAGCATTCCTTATTGGATGCTGGCTAGGGAGAGGGTTCAGCTCCATGTGCAAAATAGTAGCCCTCATTTAGCTAGCTTATGAAAATGTCTGATTTCACACAGACTATTGGCATGGTGGTTTTTTTTTGAGGGGGGTAGGGGTAGAACCCCACTTTTCACTGTTCATCCTCTTTTTCTTTCAGATGCAAATGAATGCGAGGCCAAACCTTGTGTAAATGCCAAATCCTGCAAGAATCTGATTGCCAGCTACTATTGTGATTGCCTCCCGGGCTGGATGGGTCAGAATTGTGACATAAGTGAGTGAGACTGTTTCCATTTTGAACTTTCATGGACCCTGGGTGTTGAAGGCGTATGCCAGCCGTCCTCAGGATGCATTTCTAAACCTGAGTGCCAGAAGGAAAAGCTTATAGAAAGGAATGTTTCTCGGAAGGTCCAGCGATCAGTGCAGAAACGAAAACACACACACACACGTTATCAGGCTCATTAGGCGGTAAACGGGCCGAACTCTGATAAGGTGGCTAAAACAATGATGTGAAGTTTTAGGAGCTCAGTCTGGAAGGATCGGGGAGCTGTTCTCACACGGTGTAGTAACCTTATCTCACCGGAAGCACACGGGAAATCTGATTGGAAGTTTTTAATCTGTCCTGAGCCGAGAAGCCTTTTCAATTAAGCCCAATTTCACTGTAAATTGCCTCTCTAATGTGATGACTTGTTTATTTTTTAGATATTAATGACTGCCTCGGCCAGTGTCAGAATGGCGCCTCTTGTCGGGTATGTCAGTCTTTGCTTCAGTCAAACCCTTAGGGATTGACTGGTCTTAGGATTTTATGTGACGCTGGGGAGGATTTGTTCCGGGGAGATTTTAAAATGCAGGTGAAGGAGTTCCCGTTGGGGCTCAGTGGTAACGAACCCAACGAACACCGGTGAGGATGCAGGTTCGATCCCTGGCCTCACTCAGTGGGTTAAGAAATCTGGTGTGGCTGTGGCATAGGCCGGCAGCTGCAGCTCTGATTCGACCCCTAGCCTGGGAACTTCCATAGGCCGCAAGCACGGCACTAAAAAGCAAAAAAAAAAAAAAAAAAAATGCAGGTGAAAAGGGAATCTCTGCAGGTTTCCTGGGGGCTCATGTTGCCCCAGCCTCCCGGGAGGCATCCTAAAGGCACGCGTGGGGGAGTTCCGCCCTCGCGTGTGGGGAGGCTCTGCGTCTCTTTCAGCGAATGGGCTGACAGCACCACAGTCGCCGTCGACTTGCTGAAGCCCTGTGTTTGTGGAGCACCTCGAAAGAAAAGCCTGTCTCCCCCCACTCCCCTCCAGGATCTGGTTAATGGCTATCGCTGTGTCTGTCCGCCCGGCTACGCAGGAGGTCACTGTGAGACAGACGTCGATGAGTGCGCCAGCAACCCCTGTCTGAACGGGGGTCACTGTCAGAACGAAATCAACAGATTCCAGTGTCTGTGTCCCACTGGTTTCTCTGGAAACCTGTGTCAGGTGAGCCGGCCAAGAGCCTCCGGTGGCCAAGTTTTCGCGGGGTGACTCCTGCCGGCCCCCGCCCCGCTCCCGCTGTCTGGAGCCTCCTGTTGACTAGGGGTCTCTGCTAGACGCACACGGGTGGAAGGAGATTGATGAGTGAATTTTCTCCTGGGTGTCTGCAGCCTGTCGATTAATCTCTGCCGGTTTCAGTCCCAGACCCAGCACCCTCCCACCCTGCCCTGTGTTTTTCAAACGAGAACCTAGACAGTCTCTGGGACACAACTGTACATTAAGCTCCTAATGGAAACGGACGGACTCCCGATTCCGGTGACGGCTGCCCCAGAGGGGTCAGACTCACACCTCTGTTTTGCCTTGTCCCCCCCTGCTCCGGTCCTCACAGCTGGACATCGATTATTGCGAGCCTAATCCGTGCCAGAACGGTGCCCAGTGCTTCAACCGCGCCAGTGACTATTTCTGCAAGTGCCCGGAGGATTATGAAGGCAAGAACTGCTCCCACCTTAAAGACCACTGCCGCACCGCGCCCTGTGAAGGTACCTCCCTCCCCACCGGGGTCCTGGCTCGTCTGCAAGGCTGCTCTCCTTTGTCCCCCCTGTCACTGCCTTGGGACACTCGGGGCAGGGGGTGGGGGCAGGGTAGCATCGATTAAAAACCACTGACTTGGGAGTTCCCGTTGTGGCTCATCGGGTTAAGAACTCATATCCATGAGGATGCGGGTTTGATCCCTGGCGTCACTCAGTGGGTTAAGAAGCTGGCTTTGCCGCAAGCTTCGGCATAGGTTGCAGACGAGGCTTGGATCTAGCGTGGCTGTGGTGTAGGCCGGCAGCTGCAGCTCCAGTTAGACCCATAGCCTGGGAACTTCCATATGCTGTGGGTGCGGCCCTAAGAAAAAGAAAAAAAAAAACCCGGAGCGAAGCCAGAACATGTGGAAGCAATCTCTTCAGGCCCCCTGTGAGGGAACCATGCCTCCAAGTAGCCCAGGGGAGAGAAGGAAATTCATTTAGCTTTCCTGTCCTGGGGGGCGTGGCCGTGGGCTGATGGGCACTGCTGAGGCAGGTTCCTCAGGGTCCCCCTGTCTGTAGAACTTTCTGCCACATGGTATCTGCACTGTCAGGTATGATGGCCACGTGTCACCAGGGCAGCTAGAAATCCTGATCGACTTAGGTTTAACTCACTTGAATTGAAATAGCCGCCAGTGTCTGCGGTATGAGGTGGCCCTGCCTTCCGGGGGGTTCTGTAAGTTTGTCCTGCCGCCCTGAACGCCCTTAAGTGGAAGGAAAGCGGTTCCTTCCTTTGCCAGCTTCCAGCAAGTTGGGCAGACATAGGAGGGAGAATGAATGGGGCCTGCAGACGTGTGGGCTTCTGGCTCCAGAGCGAGAAACCGCCTGAAGGTCTCCCCTTTGCCTGGAGTCCCCGCTTTGCCTGTCGCAGCGCGACATGGCATGTGGCCAGTCTTGGTGCCCGAGGTGCTTCTTGGCCTCTCCCCTTCCTCAGGCGTCTGGCTCCAGGAGCGGGCGTGGAGTGGGTCCTGGGCTTAGGGACGCTGGGTCTTCAGGTCCCTGAGCCCACGTCTGTCTCGCAGTGATTGACAGCTGCACGGTGGCCATGGCCTCCAACGACACGCCGGAAGGGGTGCGCTACATCTCCTCGAACGTCTGTGGACCCCACGGGAAGTGCAAGAGTCAGTCGGGAGGCAAATTCACCTGCGATTGTAACAAAGGCTTCACTGGAACCTACTGCCATGAAAGTAAGACCCCAGCCCCACCCGTCCCCCGCCCAACTGGGTGGCATCTGTGTGTGAGTCATTTCACTGGGGACCAGTCCAGGTCGCCATCCCATCTGGGCCCTAAGCCCGAGGTGGTGTTTAACCTATGAGATGACGGACGCTTCTGAGTCTGCAGCACGTTTATTTTGGAAGGTTCTGGAACCCGACTAGATCGGGTGGTTCCCTTTCCATAGGGATTTCTTCCCCAGTCTCACCAAGGAGAGGACATTGGGTGAAATGGACGGGGCTGTCTCTGGAAGCCCCTGCTGGATAAACTGCCCGCCGAATTCAGAACCAGAACTGACAGAGAATATTGAGGCGCCCCGTCTGTTTTCTCAGGGGAGGCCAGGAAACCTGTTAGAATGGTGCTTGGCCGTGGTGTTAATTGTACTTCTCTTACCTTCTTTTTGTTTGTCTTCCCTCTGTTCGCAGATATCAATGACTGTGAGAGCAACCCCTGCAAAAACGGTGGCACTTGCATCGATGGCGTCAACTCCTACAAGTGTATCTGCAGCGACGGCTGGGAGGGGGCCTACTGTGAAACCAGTGAGTCAGTGGTCCTTTGGGGACAGGCAGCTCTGGGGACATGGGTGGGGAGAGAATCAACATGGGCGGCCTTAAAACAATTTTTTTTTTAAATTGTTGGCTTACAATGTTCCATCAGTTTCTGCTGTACAGCAGAGTGACCCGGTCATACATATCTAAACATTCTTTTTCTCACATTATCTTCCATCATGTTCTCTCCCAAACGATTAGAGTTCGCTGTGCTGTACAGCAGGACCTCATTGCTTATCCATACTAAATGTCGTAGTTTGCATTTAATCCCAAACTCCCAGAAACCTTTTTTTTTTTAATGGAAATATGTGGAAGTAAGACCCCAGCCATTCCTGTGCTGGGGACAGCAGGGCCTGTGCCCCGTTTGCATTTGCTGATGCTGATGCGGGCCGGGGGAGGGCACTTCTTGGGAGGAGGAGCTCTAGAATTAGACTTTGTACGAGGATGACAAATAGCCCCTCCTGCAAGGAGAGTGATCATCTTTTGTGTTTTGATTGTCCTTTCTGCCTGTCTTGATTTTTAACTTCCACGGCCTGTCTGCCTGACTTGTCGGGGTGGGGGTGGGGCTCCTTTATTCCTGGGAAAAGGGAGCCGTGTTCAAGTCCCGGGATGGCTCCTCCTCGGGTGTTGGAACTTGGCGCCGCCGGTAGCCGGGGGTGGGGGTGGAGAGGCGTGTCTCGGAGCTTGTAAGGGCCAGGGGGCATCTTTTCAGCTGGGTCTCTCCTCTGCTTGCAGACATTAATGACTGCAGCCAGAACCCCTGCCACAACGGGGGCTCGTGTCGCGACCTGGTCAACGACTTTTACTGTGACTGTAAAAACGGGTGGAAAGGCAAGACTTGCCACTCACGTAAGTGGTAGCCGGCTGAGGTCCCTCCCCGTCTTCTGTGAGGGGGGGCTCGGCCCGGGGCTCACGCTGAGATCTTCTCCTCCAGGTGACAGCCAGTGTGATGAGGCCACATGCAACAACGGTGGCACCTGCTATGATGAGGGAGACACTTTCAAGTGCATGTGTCCTGGAGGCTGGGAGGGAACCACCTGTAACATAGGTAACTTTCTGCCCTGCTTCTGCCCGCCACCCCATCCCACCCTGTGGCATTCACTGGGTGGGGACCCGAGTGCCTGTGACTGTGTTCCGGGTGCTGCGTTTGGCCCCTCTAGACTGTCCTTGGATCCTCAGGGAGGGTGGCCTTGTCTGTGCTTGTCTCATAGCCCGGAACAGTAGCTGCCTGCCCAACCCCTGCCACAACGGGGGCACCTGCGTGGTGAACGGCGAGTCCTTCACGTGCGTCTGCAAGGAAGGCTGGGAGGGGCCCATCTGTACTCAGAGTGAGTGTCCCCACGCCCCCCACCTTTGGACTCACTGAGGGCTGCTGGAGCCCAGCCCGACACCCCCATCCCCGACTCCCCCCCGGCCCCCGGGGACTGGCAATGGAAACCAGAAGCGGAGCTGTTTGATGTCTGCTCCTGCCTCACCTGGGTCTGTTCTAATGACTTGATGGGCTGCAGGCCTGACCTGGGCATGAGAAAGTCGCCGAGGAGATAAGTGGAGACAGATGGTGTCTTGGGTTCCCAGCGCTGGTCTGACCAGGAGCCCGTCTCAGTCCATTCTCACACCCCCTGCCCACCCCGCCCGGGGCCTCTTCCTGTATTCCTGTGTCCCACGGCGAGTGGAACAAAGTGTGGTGTGGGCCTGGTTCCAATTGAGCCCCTTTTGCTGGTGTTAACGACAGCTTTATCATTTGGGTATCATGGAAGTCGCTGGTGTTTTCACTTAGGGCTGAGACGGCTTTGCCCTTGGAAGGCCTCGCTGATAAGTGGCCTTTTTACTTTGCAGATACCAACGACTGCAGTCCTCATCCCTGGTAAGCCTGGCCGTCTTGTACGCGGGCACTTGTGGGCTGTGACGGGTGTGGGCATTTCTTGGGGATCTTGTTTAAAATGCAGGTTCTGATTCAGGAGGTCTGGTGGGCTACAGACTGCTCTTTTCTGACAAGCTCCTAGGTGGTGCCTTCCTGCTGTCCAGGGGCCACACTGGAATTAGGCTGGGTCTTCACTGGGAGCCAAGAATCTCAAACTTGGCTGCACACAGGAATCACCCAGGGAGCTTTTTCTTTTTCTTTTCTTTTTTTTTTTTGGCTGCACCCATAGCATATGGAAGTTCCCAGGCTAGGGGTCAAATTGGAGCCGCAGCCACCAGCCTACACCAATGCAGGATCCAAGCCGCATCTGCAACCTACGCAGCAGCTTGTGGCAATGCCGACTCCTCAACCCACCGAGCAAGGCTGGGAATCGAACCCACATTCTCAGGGATACTAGTTGGGTCCTTAACCCTCTGAGCCACAACGGGAACTCCTCAGGGAGCATTTTATAAGTTCCAGTGCCTGGGCTGCAGCCGAGACTTGTGAAATTAGACTCTCTGGGGTTGGGACCCGGGTTTTTCAGAGTTTTTAAAGCTCCCAGGGGCAGTGGGTGTGGACAGGGGTGAGGGCCCCCAGTCGTAACTGGCGTGGCTCCCTGAGAACCAGCAGGTGGAGTGGTGGATCGGGGGTGATAACCGGGGTCTTTGCTTTTGTAGCTACAACAGCGGCACCTGCGTGGATGGGGACAACTGGTACCGTTGTGAGTGCGCCCCTGGCTTCGCTGGGCCCGACTGCAGGATAAGTAAGGACCACCTCTCTCTGGTTCTCCCCACCCTCCACCCTCACTCCCAGACCTCAGCCTAAGAGTTTTCATCTTTTGAACAGTTATGGCTGTGGCTCTGAGAAGCCCTGGCATGTCCCCTCCGGTTCCAGCTGGGACTAAGACACTCCCGGCTGGACCCTCCCAGGCACCTGCCAAGCTCTTCCTGGGGCCACAGCCCTTCTTGTTCTAGGGCAGAGAGCACCAGCCACAGAAGTGGATGATTAATTTACTCTCAGGCCCTAAGGAAAGAGTGTGCTTCTCCCCATGATGAACGCGAAATTAGGGGCCCGTGGATATCGCTGGTGGGGGCAGAGCTAATGATGCAGAAAGGACCAGGGCTGTGGTTTCCACGGCTTGATCCTGGTGAAATCATTAAAACAGAAAACGGGGCCGGCAATGCAGTTTTTCAGGAAGCTCAAAGTTTATTCTTTATTTGGAACTTTTTTCTATTTTTTTACATGCCCTCTCTTTGGCCAAAAAAGTTGATCAATTAGTTGTTTTGTAAGTTTCAGGGCCAGGGGTTGAATCTGAGCTGTACCGCAGCTTCAGCAATGCTGGATACTTTCATCTACTGCACTGGGCTGGGGATCGAACCCATGCTCCTGCAACAACCCGAGCTGCTAGTCAGGTTCTTAATCCATTGTGCCACAGTGGGAACTCCAGCCGCTTTTTTGTTTTGTTTTGTTCTTGACCCCAAATTATTTGAAATTTTACTGGTGCTTAAGGTCCCCAAGTCTGGGACTTTAACCACTAGATGGGGAATGTCTCTAATAGATATATCTATTTCATGTTTTAAGTCCAGGGTTAGCAGACGGTGGCCTGGGGGCCAAATCTGGCCCACTGCCTGTTTTTGTAAATAAAGTTTTCTCGGCACACAGCCACGCTTTCGTTTACTGTCTAGGGCTGCTTTCACGCTGCAGCAGGCTTGAGCAATTGTGACAGAGACCGTGGCTTTCAAAGCCTAAAATACTTGCTATCTGACCCTTTTCAAGAGCTTTGCTGGTCCTTGTTCAGAATTGTATTATTGGAGAAAAAGGAACTTTAAAAATTGCTGCCTTCCCAAATGCTTGCTAGCTGGTAGGAGCCAGGTTAGTGGTGATCTTTGGGGACAGTGACTGGAGACTCTGGGAGTACTGATGATCCATTTCTTTATTTGGTTGCCGGTCACAGGATGGAAATTCGTCAAGCTTCTACTTAGACACAAATGTTCTCTGTATGCTCTGTCAGTCAAAACATAGAAAAACATGGTTGCTAAAGCACAGGGAACTCCATCCAGTCATTTGTGATGGAACATGATGGAGGATAATGTGAGCAAAATATATATATGACTGGGTCACTTTGCTATACAGTAGAAATCAAGAGAATGCTAAGTCGGTTATAATGAAAAAAATAAAAATCATTAAAAAAAAACAACCAAGAAAAAGCATGGTCATGGTCACCTCCCATCGGAGCCTAACCTTGAGCCGCATCTCTCCTAGACATCAACGAATGCCAGTCTTCGCCTTGTGCCTTCGGGGCGACCTGTGTGGATGAGATCAACGGGTACCGGTGTGTCTGCCCCCCAGGGCACAGCGGTGCAAAATGCCAGGAAGGTATGTGGGCCAGGCCCCAGTCACCGTTTTGCCTGTTTGAGTGGACAGTGTGTTCCGGGAGAGAACGCAGAGGGCACATACGCTGGGGAGCACAGCGAAGGGGAAATGAGGCGGCTGTTGGTTTTAGGCACCCGTTTGCCACAGTGATGCTGTGTGACAAAACTGTCCCCAAACTTGGTGCGGACGCCAGGTGTTTATTTGTATTGCTTGCGGGTATGCGGGGATGCGGGGCAGAGCCAGCGATGCCGTGGGTAGGGCGCCAGGTCTGTTCTGCCCGCCCGGCCCCCTCAGACCAGTAACGTATCACTAGCTGGGGGGACATGTCCTTTTCCTGGCAGATGGCAGGCTCGCCAGGGGCCAAGCTCCCCCGGCAGAGAGGCTCTTCATCCCCCGGCATTGCACGGACCACCATGGGTCACGCAGCCAGGCACAGAGGCCGCTGGGGAGGGCCGGACACTGGCGCATCGTGGTGGGAGCACCTCTGTTGTCCCCGGGCAACGGGCAGTGGGTGTAATCGCTCCTGACGGGCAGGGAGTGAGAAATTGGGGAAAACTGTCTCCCGAAAGGCGGCCCCTCCCACTCACGCGTCTCTGCCTCAGTTTCAGGGCGACCTTGCGTCACCGTGGGGAGTGTGATCCCAGACGGGGCCAAGTGGGACGACGACTGCAATGCCTGCCAGTGCCTGGACGGGAGGATCGCTTGCTCAAAGGTAGGCAGGCGTGGGCCCAGGCCGCCCGCCTTCTGGAAGCGCCAACGGGCGTCTCCTGAGCTGGCTCCGTCTGGTCTCCGCAGGTGTGGTGTGGCCCCCGCCCTTGCTCCCTCCACAAAGGGCACAGCGAGTGCCCCAGCGGGCAGAGCTGCATCCCCATCCTGGACACCCAGTGCTTCGTCCGCCCCTGCACCGGTGTGGGCGAGTGCCGGTCTGCCAGCCTCCAGCCGGTGAAGACCAAGTGCGCCTCCGACCCCTATTACCAGGACAACTGCGCGAACATCACGTTCACCTTCAACAAAGAGATGATGTCGCCGGTACGGGACACCTCCTTGCGGGCTCGGGAGAGGCGGGCTGTGTCCGTTGGCCCTAAAGCGGGGCCGTGGCGAGCTTGGATTCCCCTCGCCTTAGCCCGGGTTCTCTCTTAGGGCGAAGCTGGGCTTGACTGTCGCCTCCAAGGAAACACCAATCACAGGTGTGGTTTTCAAAATTTCGTTCCAGGGTCTCACCACAGAGCATATTTGCAGCGAGTTGCGGAATCTGAATATTTTGAAGAACGTTTCTGCCGAATATTCCATCTACATAGCTTGCGAGCCTTCCCCTTCTGCCAACAATGAAATACACGTGGCCATTGTGAGTACAGGCCTGGGTTATCGCACTAAAAATTATTATTTGCTGGAGTTCCTATTCTGGCGCAGTGGTTAACGAATCTGACTAGGAACCATGAGGTCGCGGGTTCGATCCCTGGCCTTGCTCAGTGGGTTAAGGATCTGGCGTTGCCGTGAGCTGTGGTGTAGGTTGCAGACGCGGCTCGGATCCCACGTTGCTGTGGCTATGGCGAAGGCCGGCAGCTATAGCTCCTGTTAGACCCCTAGCCTGGGAACCTCCACAGGCTGTGGGTGCGGCCCTAGAAAAGGCAAAAAGACAAAAAAAAAAAAGTTATTATTTGCTTGCAGGGCTGCTCACAGGCTTCCCTGAGCCAGTATCCAAGTGAGCAGACAGGTTGAAGGAGAGCTTGACACATGCACGTGGTCAAGTCATTTCGAATAAAGGCAACTGTTGAGTGTTTGCTGACCCTCCCGTCTGATGTTTCTTCCTTTTCCAGTCTGCCGAAGACATCCGGGATGACGGAAACCCCATCAAGGAGATCACCGACAAAATCATCGACCTTGTCAGTAAGCGGGACGGGAACAGCTCTCTGATCGCCGCCGTTGCTGAAGTGAGAGTTCAGAGGCGTCCTCTGAAGAACAGAACGGGTAGGTGGCAGGGGACAGGGGCCCCTTTCTAGGAGGACGGTCACGTCCATCTCATCATTATAACCAGTACAACCCGTATCCGATAGCATCAGGTGGGAGTTACCTGGTGGTTCCCTACCCGAGGACCTCCCTGTTTTTAAGGGAGAGACCAGCTGATGTGACCAGGGTCACGTGGCAGTGGGCAGAGATCGCCCTAACGTATTCCCCTGCCTGCAGGCTGTGCTCTGGCAGACGGTTGTCCCTATCGGACACACGCCTTATCTCTGAGTCCATCATGAGGCCCGGGCAGAGCATGGCTGTGCCTTGAGCTCGTGTACGGGCAGAGCCCGCCTTGTGCCGTGGTGTCAGGGTAGGGATGGTTTGGGGCGCGGGGTGAAGGGGAGACAGCCCGTCTTAAGCACCGAGACACAGGTTTGATGGACAGCTTGATGGCCATCCGGACGCCCGGGAGCGTCACTGTTTTAGTGAAGTGACAGACCAGGTGCTGGACCACAGGCATCCAGGCTAGGACCCTCTTTCCGGTGATTCTGAAAACTGACTCCTCCGATGAGCAGCCTAAGTAGCCAGCCTCCCTGTGCCCTTGTCCCCAACGCTGCTTCCCCCAACAGGGAGGATGGAGCCCCCGTGAGCTGCTGCTCGGCCTGGCCTCCCCCAGGAGCAGCATCCGGTCTCCAAGGGCCCTGGTCCCAGCACTTAGCGCGCTGGGAAGTGACCACGTGCAGCTGGGAAAAGGGGCTCGCCCCCCCATCCCTCTCGGGGTCCAAGGATGGGGAAGAGAGGCGGGCCCCGGGCGCGCTGCTCACGACGGCACCCCTGCCTTGCAGATTTCCTCGTGCCTCTGCTCAGCTCGGTCCTGACCGTGGCCTGGGTCTGCTGCCTGGTGACCGCCTTCTACTGGTGCGTGCGCAAGCGGCGGAAGCCCAGCAGCCACGCGCGCTCGGCCTCAGAGGACAACACCACCAACAATGTGAGGGAGCAGCTGAACCAGATCAAGAACCCCATCGAGAAGCACGGGGCCAACACGGTCCCCATCAAGGACTACGAGAACAAAAACTCCAAAATGTCCAAAATAAGGACACACAACTCCGAGGTGGAAGAGGACGACATGGACAAGCACCAGCAGAAAGCCCGCTTTGCCAAGCAGGCCACCTACACACTGGTCGACAGAGAGGAGAAGCCCCCCAACGGCACGCCGGCCAAACACCCAAACTGGACAAACAAACAGGACAACAGAGACCTGGAGAGCGCCCAGAGCCTGAACCGCATGGAGTACATCGTATAGCAGACGGCAAGGCAGAATCCCCAGGGCGCCCAGGGCTTCGCGCCTCCCCCGCTGTCCTGTCCCGTCCCGGTCCGGTCCGAGGCTGTCGTTGACATAGAACCCCTGTGTTAATTTAAGTTCTGACAAGCTGGCTTACACTGGCAATGGTAGTTTCTGTGGTTGGCTGGGCCGAGCTGCATCTCACAGCTATGCAAACACCAGGCCCCCGGGGCCCCGCTTTCCTGCACCTCTCGGATCAGGCTCCCAGGAGAATGCCCCCCCGCCCCCCCAGGCCTCCGGCTCCCACTTCTGCCAGATGGTGATGCAGTCTTAGGATCATAGCTTTTATTTATATTTATTGACTCTTGAGTTGTTTTTGTATATTGGTTTTATGATGACGTCCAAGTAGTTCTGTATTTGAAAAGTGCCTTTGCAGCTCAGAACCACAGCAACTATCACAAATGAGTTTATTATTTATTTTTTTTTATTGTATTTTTGTCGTTGTTGTTGGGGAAGGGGGGGCCTTTGATGTCAGCAGTTGCTGGTAAAATGAAGAATTTAAAGAGGAAAAAATGTGTCAAAAGTAGACTTTTGTATAGTTATGTAAATAATTCTTTTTTATTAATCACTGTGTATATTTGATTTATTAACTTAATAATCAAGAGCCTTAAAACATCATTCCTTTTTATTTATATGTATGTGTTTAGAATTGAAGGTTTTTGATAGCGTTGTAAGCGTTATGGCTTTATTTTTTTGAACTTATTTTTCTTATTACGTGTTGCCTATAAGCCAAAATTAAGGTGTTTGAAAATAGTTTAAGACAATAGAACAGGCTTTCCATGCCTGGAATACTGGTGGAACTTTTTTTCCTCGTACGATGTCAGATGTTTAAAAACACCTTCAATAGCTTCACTTCGAAACACGTTTTAAGGACTGACTGAGGCAGTTTGAGAATTAGTCTAGAACAGGTTTTTGGTTTTGTTTTTTTTTCTTCTGCTTTAGACTTGAAAAGACAGGCAGGTGATCTGCTACCATGAGCAGTTTAAGGGAACAAGTCGAGCTATGACTAAACGTAGCCAAACCGTGAGTGGTTGAATATCATTAAAAATATCCAATTAATTGTGTGAAGTTGGAAGCACACCGATCTTATTTTGTAAATTCTGATTTCTTTTTCACCATTCGTCATGTAAGACTGAACCACTTGTAGATTTGATTTTTGTTGTTATCTACTGCATTTAGGGAGTATTCTAATAAGCTAGTTGAATACTTGAACCGTAACATGTCCAGTAAGATCACTGTTTAGATTTGCCCTAGAGTACACTGCCTGCCTTAAGTGAGGAAATCAAAATGTTCAGACGACATTGAAGATCAATAAGGCTTATAAAAACAGATTTCGTGGGTTCACCATTGAGACCTTGTATTGTCCTCTTCCTGTTAATACAAACATCAACATGCATCTTCGATGTGTTGTTCCTGGCAATAAATTTTGAAAAGTCATATTTATTAAATTTTTTGTACGAAAACACGGACCCGTGTGGCCTCTTCTGAGCTTATGTAGTTCTTCTGCCCGGCTCTGCGTGTACCTTGGCCGCCCTGCTGGCCCAGTCCCGGCGTCGTCGTCGTCGTCGTCATCGTCATCGTGAGTGAGAGGTAGGCTGTGATTGACAGGGGCCCGGATCAAGAGTATCAGGCCTCGGAAATTCTCGAAAACCTGAGGGGCTGCTGTGAAGCTGGAGCTGGGACGCCCCCTTGTCTTGGGGGCCTTGGTTCCCTTGTTATTCAACAGCGAGTGTGAATACTGCTTGAATAAACATCACTGGATTAATGGCCTGCAGTGTGGAGGTGAATTGTTTCCCAGCCCTCGGGGAAATGCCCACCACGCCAAGAGAGTTTTGAACAGCTTGGAATTGGCACTGGGGGATGAAGAAGAGTGAGGCTGGATGCCGCCTCCCACACACACAGCCCCGGAAGAATATTAATGTGCCACCATCACAGACCACACCCTTATGCCCCCCGGCCGGTTTCCCCGCAGGAGGTGGCGGTTATGAGCTTCTGGGGTTAGGGCCCCCGACCGCTCATCACCTTGTTCCCAGGGTCTGGGTGAGCGCTAGCCTCGCCAGGCAGCCTTGGGGTGCCAGGTGACGGGCCTTCTGTGAGGCGCCAGCATCAGGCTGTACTTAGGTGTTCTGGGCTGGAGAGCCGTGGTCCATCCTTGTGGCTGCTGGGGCCGGAGACCAAGTCCACCTGCACCGGTTGAGGGGATGGGGTGCACCAGGGAGGAGCCGCTGATGACAGGCACGTGGATGGCTGCCAGCCGCTTGGAGGAGTTGCCAGGAGTTCCCTCCTCTGGTTAGGAAGCCAAAGCTTACCCTCCTCCGAGCTGTGACACTCAAGGCTGTCCAGTCCCTCTCCAATTTTCATGGTATAATTCCAGCTGGAACGACAGGAAAAGCTACGGGCTGTTCATCTTCCTGCGTCCTTGGGAAACTTTTTTTCCTACCAGATGTGTCCTGATTGGCATCTTGTTTAAGAATGGGTGGTCCGGGAATTCCCGTTGTAGCTCGGCAGTAACGTACCTGATTACTGTCCGTGAGGACTGGGTTCGATCCCTGGCCTCGCTCGCTGGGTTGAGGATCTGGCGTTGCTGTGAGCTGTGGTGTAGGTCAGAAGCTGCATGCACGTGCGGCGCTAAAAAAAAAAAAAGGGATGGTGGGATTGAAGTGTCCCTGGTTTCTTGTGCGCGCAGAGGTCATCGGGGGGGGGTCAGTCAGGGACAGGTGTCTTGGCTCGTTGGGGAGCCGCCCAAACCACCCGGACAGTGATGTGTCCAGGATCCCATAGCTACCTGTCTGGGTGCAGCCCTCCTGTCTCTGCTGGGAGGCAGCTAGTTGCCCTGGGGTGGGGTCAGAGGAGGGGAGCAGGGCTCTCCCCATGTAGGGACAGAGAGCGCCGAGCAGGACACAGTCTGAATCCAAACACGACCTTACTTTGGTGGTTCGCAAGGCTGGATTCTGCAGGACCCCAGTATTCCCTGGGTAGCTGCCAGATGCTTTTGTGCCAAGAAAAATGTTGAATGAGCCTCTGCAATTCTTGATTCCAGGAGGGAAGTGATCTTGGGATTGTGGTTCTAAGGAGCCTTCTCTCCAGGACATGCTCGGCACTGGAAAGGCACAGAGATGGGCAGCCTGTGGACATGGCTCAAAGCCGGGACTTTGGGAGGTCAAGGGCGATTTCCCCCTCTGCCTCCAGGTAGAAGGCATCAGGCACTGGAGCCCTGGTGATTCTGGCGGGGGTGCGTGAAAGAAGGGGACTCAGGGAAAAAAAAAAAAAAAGAAATGGAGTTCCCTGGTAGCTCTGAGGGTTAAGCATCTGGCATTGCCAAAGCAGGTTACTGCCATGACAAGGGTTGGGTCCCTGGCCCAGAACTTCCTCATGCCGGAGGTGCACTCCCCACCCCAAAAGAAGGGACTCAGAGCCTTCCCCACCACCTGGGGAACCTTCTGTGCCCTCTGCGAGCAGGTCCTGGCAGGGGAATTTCCATCCAGAACTCCAGCATCAGAACAGATGGACCACAAAACTCCAAGAAAAAAAAAACCAGTTCAAAGTTGGTGGCTATAGATGGTCCTGGGGTTCTAGGCTTACCCAGCAGAGAGTTAGAATAGAAAATGAGGGTATACCTTGACTAAAAGCCCAGCGAGGCAGAGTGATGATCAGAAGCGGAACTTGGAGTTCCCGTCGTGGCTCAGTGGCTAAAGAATCCGACTAGGAACCATGAGATTGAGGGTTCGATCCCTGGCCTCGCTCAGTGGGTTAAGGATCCGGCGTTGCCGTGAGCTGTGGTGTAGGTCGCAGACGCGGCTTGGATCCCGCGTTGCTGTGGCTTTGGCGAAGGCCAGCGGCTACAGCTCCTGTTAGACCCCTAGCCTGGGAACCTCCATAGGCTGCGGGTGCGGCCCTAGATAAGGCAAAAAGACAAAAAAAAAAAAACCCACGGAACTTGCAAACGGGGGTTTCTCTGAAATGCAGAGTCCCAGGTCTGGATCACGGTTTACACGCAGGGCCTGGGAACCTATACTTTCAGCCAGCTGCCCCCCCCTCCACCCCCATCCTCCCCGGCTGAGGTTCGGCGAACTTTGAGAACGGCTTCACGGAGCTACTAAAGCAAAAGCTCTTGGTTAATTACAAGGTTGTTCCTCCTTGTTAAACGGAATTAAGTCGTCTGGAGGCCGGTTTGTTGCTCAACTGCCACCTGAGATCATTTTTAAGTAAAATAATTACACTGCCCCTCGAGCAAGCTGCGGGGTAAGGGCTTCATGCTACTGGCTGAGCTGAGGGGTCAGTGAGTCAAAGTGAACTCAGTGGTCATATTTCTTTAGGTAGCAAAGAGCCCCTGATGGTGGGATTCCCACGACGTACACCTGTCCCCCCGCCCCCAAAGTGAGTGAATGTGCAGCTAAAAACCTGTGGCCTTTAAAGAAGAAGAAGAAAAAAAAGTTCCACAGGCCTGCAGAGCTTTGCAACTTGGGTCGAGCAATGTCCCAGCGTTTCCCTTTTGACGGTGGCTCTTTCTTGATGGTGCTGGGAATCAGGACCAGTTCAGAGGTGGCCGGCTGGGCTGGGAAGACACACAAGCACTGGTTATGGGAAGCCTCCTCCGGCTAATGTGTATTTACACTTTGTGAGCTCTGATTCATCTGAGCATTGGAACAGAAATCTGCTTCCTGAGGTTCTGTTTTTAAATAGATAGTTTGCAAAAACAACAATTATTTTTCTTACCATTTTTTTTTTTTTTTTTTCCCATCCCACAAGCAGCTCAACATCCCGGCTCGGGCTAGCTCAGTCTCCAGCGATGCCAACGGACTGCTCGGTGGTCGGAGGTAGAAATAGGGCTCCCGAGGCAGTTCTGCAGGCTTCTGGCCCCAGAAATCTTAAAAACACAGCTTAGAAACCATTAGGCCAAGCTTGTCGCATCACTTCGAGTCCATGAGATGTTCCTGGGTCTATTAAAAATAACGAATTTCCCTTGTGAACGAACGACTGCCTTCCGACGGTGGTTAAAAGGAAGGCCAAGTGTGGGTGATGCTGGCAGGTCTGTGGGTACCGCTGCCCGGCACAGAGGGGCCCGCACACCTGCCTGGCACCCTCTGAGATCCTGTCACGACGGCGTGGCTCCCTGGCTTTGGACGTAAATTCTACCTGTGTTACCTGCTCTTGCATGCCGGGCACAGCTTCCTGGCTCAGAGTGTGTTTCTTTCAAGTCCCTGGCAGCTTTTACAAGTCTTAAATTAGGTATCATTATGCACCGGTCCGGTATTAACGTGTGATAGGCAAGTTGGGAAAATTCACTTGGACAGTAATAAAGGCTCTTAAATCCAATGAGAACCTGGAATGGAGGCCTGACCCCCGCCTTCCCCCCACGCCCCGCCGGCCCCGCAATGATCCACATCAGGGCACACCCGAGGGCAGAAGCAGATGCCGGGGACACGAAAGTAACAGTTTTAAAGAGAAGCTCTCCTGGCAGGGACAGCGGGGATCCTCCAGGACCTCGGGGGCGTACAAGTTAGCAGCTGACTTCCCAATGACTGACTACTCAGCACCCAGACGGGTTGGCCCCCTTTCTGTTTTTGCACCTGAAAAGGGAAAAGCTGTTTTATTTCAACTTTGCTGAGAAACACGGAGTGGAAAAGCCTTCATCGGAGACTCACTGGGTCATAATGCAATCAGAGACCTTACGATCAAAGGATCCACCCCTTTACTTTCCCAGGAGGGGAAACTGAGACCCAGAGAGGTTTGGGGACCTGTCTGGGGTCAGGCAGAGTTAGCAACAGCCAGGACTGGAACCTGGGGCTCCTGCTAGCGAGGCTGCTGCCTTTTCTGCGTCTTCTGGGGGCTTGCCAGGTTTAAGTCTGGATCCTGCCCTAGCTGTGATTTTCAAAGGTGAAGAATTGAGAGAGCATCAATTCACCAAAAGAGAGGCTGCAGGAAGCTGCCGCAAAGACAGTAGGGTCGACGTGAGCTGCGCCTCCTCCAAACTTTTCTAGAAAGTGACATCTTTACAAATCCGAGAGCAACAGAAATATTCTGAACCAAAGGGGGATTAAGCCCCCTCCCTTTGTAGGTTGTCCGTCTCCTCCAGGGGCAGCTTCAGATTTCCTTTTTGGTTTGTGTTTCATTGAATTAGAAAATGAATTGCAGGGAGTTCCCTTCGTGGCTCAGTGATTAACGAATCCGACTAAGAACCATGAGGTTGCGGGTTCGATCCCTGGCCTCGCTCAGTGGGTTAAGGATCCGGTGTTGCTGTGAGCTGTGGTGTAGGTTGCAGACGCGGCTCGGATCCCGCGTTGCTGTGGCTGTGGCTGTGGCCGGCAGCTACAGCTCCTGTTAGACCCCTAGCCTGGGAACTTCCATATGCTGCGGGTGTGGCTCTACATAAAGGCGAAAAGACAAAAAAAAAAAAAATGAATTGCAAGAAAAATGAAGCTCAGAAAAGAAAGCAAGGGGAGTTCCCGCTATGGCACAAAGGGATCTTTGGCATCTTGGGAACGCTAGGACACAGGTTCAATCCCCAGCTTGGCAGTGGATTAAGGATCAGGGGTTGCTGCAGCTGCAGCTTGGGTTGCAACTGCGGCTCCAATCTGATCCCTGGCCCCGGAACTCCATAAGTCGAGGGGTGGCCAAAAAGGAAAATGAAAAGAAAGCAAGGGACAGCCCACTATATCCTACGTATCTCTGCCTGTGCACACACGTGCCCACGCACACTTCACCGCTTTCAGGACAACAATGACGCTCTGTGTGTGTGAGGCAGTTGGGAGGGTGCTGGCCAGTGTCCTGTGACTGCAGTGATAACAGGCATCCTCCCACATCCCCTAACATGCTTGCCTCCTCCTGCCACGTTTTCATGCAAAAAGCATCTGAGCAGTTAAAAAAAACCTAAAATCCAAGGAGGATGAATGTTCACCACGGCCGGTGCAGCGGGCCAGCACAGACACATCTGGGAGTTCCTGGAACCGCCCGTGGGCAGCTCTGCCTCCTCCACCAGCGCCCCGAAATGCCTGTCCCAGCCCCGCCCCGCGCTCTCCCGAGCCACCAAGGAGGGACTGGGAGCGGATCCCACAAGTCACCTTGAACCTGGCTGACGTGCTGGGAAGGTAGGAGTGTGTATTATGCCCAAGTTTCCTGTGCGCCAAGGCACCCCGTCCTGGAGGCAGAAATGTAAGCCCTCCAAGTTCAGGCCATGGACAATGAGACACCCTCAGGGAGCTCTCTGGCTTCTCAGGGATGGTTTCGGGAAGAGTTTCCGAAAATTCAAAGTACGGAACAGAACAAATATGACATAGGTTCAGGTTTGCATAAAACTATGGAAAAAGCGGCTGCGAGGTAAAGGAGAAGAAGTGGGAGGGATGAGTGAGGCCTCCCGCCCCCCTCTGCTCCCCGACATTCACGGTGCGTCTCTGCACCTGCTTCCTGCGAGTTCTCCATCCGACACTCAGCAAAAGAGGCCCAAACAGAATGCAAACTGGTGCGGCCACTACGCAGAACCGCAAAGGCTCCTTCAAAAAACTAAAAATAGACCTAAAAATAGACATGATCCAGCCACTCAACTCCCGGGCGTATATCCAGAAAAGACAAAAACTCTAATCCGAAGAGATACATGCACCCCCATCTTCATAGCAGCACTATTTACAATTGCCAAGACATGGAAGCAACCTCTATCAACAGACAAGAGGATAAGAAGATGTGATGGGAGTTCCCGAATGGTGCATCAGGTTAGGGATCTGGCATCGTCAGTGCTGTGGCACGGGTTCAATCCATCTCCGGCCCAGGACTTTCTGCATGCCATGGTGAGGCCAAAGAGTTAAAAAAAAAATACATATATATATTAAATATATATAATATATATTATATTACATATATATAATGTATACACAATGAGATGTTACCCATAAGAAAGGATGAAATTTTCAGCACCATGGATGGACTTAGAGATGATCATATTAAGGAACTCAGACAAAGACAAACGCCGTATGATAACACTTAGATGTGGAATCTAAAACAATGACACAAATGAACATTTTACAATACAGAAATAGACTCACAGGAAACAAATGTATAGTCACCAGAGGGTAAACGGGGGGTGGGGGGGTGGATACATTAGGAGTATGGGATTAAAAGGTACACGCCACCACAGGTAAAAAAGAGAAACAACAAGGACCTACTGTATAGCACAGGGGCCCCTAACATCTTGCAGTAACCTATACTAGAAAATAATCTGAAGCTGTGCACCTGAAACTAACACAATACTGATATCAACTATAACTCGATTTAGATATAGACAGATCAATCAATCGATCGATAGATCTGAGCATTGCCTCCACCCAGTCCTGACCAATTGCCTGTCATTCTCACCTTTTCCTTCTCAGTACGAAGAGCCAGGCCAGCATTGGGTGGTCACAGGCCAGCACTCTGGACCCCTGATTCCTTGACTGCACTGCAGCTCTTCCTTCCTGACTCCCAGCGTTGGTGTCGCAGCCTGTGCATCGTCAGGCTGGCCCACGTGGGCCCCAACAGCAGTTTCTAGGCCTGGATTCTAGGCTCTCGAGTCTTGGCAAAGTTTCCATAGTTCTGTGCCTCGGGTTCCCCATCTGTGAAACGGTGATAAGAAATGGGTGCCACTGTTAGTACTCGGGAAAAGGGCTGAGGGAGAAGGAACAGCCGCTCCCAGGATTTCTCCGAGCACCCCGGAGACCGGAGAGTCCACTCAATGATGAAGAAATCCAGCTGGGTTTCAGTGACAGCTGCCATTCTTGCCACTGAGCTGGGCCTCTGTCAGAGAAGAATCGGGGGCTGCTGGACCTGGTGGGAGACGGCTCCCAAAGACTCCTGGCCCCTGGTTATTAGACCAGAAACCCGGAATCCAGGTCCTACTGTGAAGGGGTTTGGCAGACGTAACTGAAGTCCCCAATCAGTTGGCCTTGAAACATAGAGATTATCCAAGTGGGCTGGACCCATTCATAGGAGCATTAAAAGCAGGGGGTTTTCTGGAGTTCCCATTGTGGCAGAGCGGTTAACGAACCTGACTAGGAACCATGAGGTTGCGGGTTTGATCCCTGGCCGCACTCAGTGGGCTAACAATCCGGCGTTGCCTGAGCTGTGGTGTAGGTCACAGACAAGGCTCAGACCTGCGTTGCTGTGGCTGTGGTGTAAACCTGCAGCTGTAGCTCCGATTTGACCCCTAGCCTGGGAACCTCCATATACCATGGGTGCGGCCCTAAAAAGACAAAAAAAAAAAGCTGGTCATAGAGGGGAAGTCAGAGAGATTCGGAAAATGAAAGTATCAGATCCAGTACTGAGAAGGGAGGGGGCATGCGATGCGGCAGGGTCCTGAGACCAGCGGGGACATGCTGAGCAAATCCCCCTCCCCCACCTCCCCACCGCCAACCACCGGCAGGAGCCCAGGGCCCTTAGACTCACAACTGCCAACAGCCTGGGGAAGCCTGGACATGAAGCTCACTAATCCGGCTTCCGCATGAGGACGCAGCCCGGCTGACACTTTGACCCCAGCCTTCTGAGATCCAAAGCAGAAGAGCCAACTAAAAGGTATCAGAGAACTGATGATAATACCAGAGGGTCGTCTGAAGCTACTCAGTTTGTGGTAAATTGTTTGTAGACAGCAACAGCGGACCCACGCAGACCTCTTCTCGAGGGCTGACACCGGGCTTGTGTCACCACTGGGTGCTACATGTGGTTCTTTTTTAGTTTTCTTTTTACAGCTGCACCTGTGGCATATGGATGTTCTCAGACTAGGGGTCCAACAGGGGCTGCAGCTGCCGGCCTCCACCCCAGCCCCAGCCAAACACCAGATCCAAGTCACCTCTGTAACCAATGCCACGGCTTGCAGCGACATCAGATCCTTAACCCACTAAGTGAGGGCGGGGATGGAACCTGCATCCTCAAGGAGACTAGTCAGGTTTTAGCCTGCTGAGCCACGATGGGAACTCCTATATCTGGTTCTGACTATACAAATTGTGGGCCTTTTCCTGGACCAATTTGGCGTCTGCTACTGGTGCTGCAGAAAGAAAAGCACATTCAGGACAAGAATGAACGACAGGATCACCAAACATCTCGGTACCCAATTAAATTCTACAACGGCGGAGTTCCCATCGTGGCACCAGTGGTTAACGAATCCGACTAGGAACCATGAGGTTGTGGGTTCGATCCCTGGCCTTGCTCAGGGGGTTAAGGATCCAGCGTTGCCGTGAGTGGTGGTGTAAGTCGCAGACGCGGCTCGGATCCCGCGTTGCTGTGGCTGCAGTGAAGGCCAGTGGCTACAGCTCCTATTAGACCCCTAGCCTGGGAACCTCCACATGCCGCGGGTGCAGCCCTAAAATGACAAAAGGCAAAAAAAGAAAAAAAAATTCTACAAAGGCTTGTGGTCTGAGAATGTAGACACCTCTAAACACTACTGCTAGAACACAGTTCTTTCTTCTATATCCATCCTCCCCAGCATTTTATAAAATTAAGGACAGACGAGGTAAGCTCAGGTGCCTGGCCTCGGAGGACCCCAGGACACAGTCTTGGACCGGTTTTTCTCTCCTTATGAAACATGATACGGTTTGACTCCTGTTTTCTTTTCTTTTTTTTTTTGTCTTTTTGCCTTTATTTAGAGCCACACCTGCGGCATATGGAGGTTCCCAGGCTAGGGGTCTAACAGGAGCTGTAGCCGCCGGCCTTCGCCACAGCCACAGCAACGCGGGATCTGAGCCGCGTCTGCAACCTACACCACAGCTCACGGCAACGCCGGATCCTTAACCCACTGAGCAAGGCCAGGGATCGAACCCACATCCTCATGGATGATAGCTGAGTTTGTTAACCACTGAGCCACGAAGGGAACTCCCGACTCCTGTTTTCTTGCTAAAGCTTTCAGCGGACTGGATGCCTTAAAAACCCTTAGGGAGGCACTGCCACCTCCCCGCTGCCTTTTCCTGCAGGGCTGCTTCCTCCCCGGCTGTCCTCACTGTGCAGTGACATCTCCTCTGGGCGGAGAGGGGCTAAATGTTAAGCCCAACTTTCTTTCCCACAGTCTCCTCTCTACTAAGTTTGCGCTCTCACGGCGGGTGCTGGGTGGGTAGGCAGAGCCAGTGGCAGAAAGTTAAGTTGCTCTCAAGTATGGTGAGCTTTTCGAAAGCATTACCAGAACCTGAAATCAGAGCTCCTAAACATGAGGAATAAGAGTCAGAACTGTTTCTGCAACCAGGACCCCGAACATCGATAAACCAGGACTGAGAAGTACAGTCTTCAAGAGAAAGCAAGGCCAATTTGATGCAGAAAATTCACTGATGGATGGACGATCTGCTTTGTCTCTGAGGTCGTACAGAGATTTTAGGTGAGCTCCAGAAGGCTCCTCCAGCTAGGGATTCTTATTAGCGTCATGACAGCAGATCCCAGCTTTCTGATTGTGGCTCAGCAGGTTAAGAACCTGACACAGTGCCTGGGAGGATGCAGGTTTGATCCCTAGCCTCACTCAGTGGGTTAAAGATCTGGTGTTGCTGGAGCTCAGATCTAGCACTGCTGTGGCTGTGGTGTAGCCGGCAGCTGCAGTGCTGATTTGACCCCTAGCCCGGGAACTTCCACATGCCTCCGGTGTGGCTGTAAAAACAAAAAACACCCCTAAAACAGAGAACCCTCCCTTGCATCTTGGACACAGAGAGCACTTCCCCGGGGAAGTGCTTTCAGGTTGCTGGGTACGCCCACTGGACAGCCCTCTGAGGGGCACTGGGCTGAGCAGAAGGCACTAGGAAAGACCAGGCAAGCACCCGAAGGTCAATACACAAATCAAAGCAGTGCGAAAGCCCACGACCCTCATTTACTCTGGGATCATTAGAGGAGAGTCTTCCAGCTCCTCCCGGGGTGGGGGTGGGGTACATAGCCCCAAGGCCACCCTCCCACCCCGCACCGTGTGACATGGCAAGGCTGGAGGTGGCCCTACTTTACCATTCTGCCTTCTCCTTCTGATGACAGGAACGGGCGGGCAGGGTGTCAGTGGCCCCAGACACCTGCAGCGGGTTGGGGAAAGAACCCCTGCCCCATTCTACTCACCAGCTGAGCATGTGAAGGAGGAACTGAAAAGGAGCCACTGGGCTTAGAAACATCTCCTGCCTGCTCTGGAGAAGGGGCTGCCTGTCCACCCCGCAGTTCCAGGGGCAGGTGGAGAGAGGGATGTGGGACAGAGAGGGGAAGGAAGTAAGAGCTGGGGCTGCGTCCATCGATGTGTGTCCCTGTGTGTGTATATGTGTTATGTCCATGGAGGTGCCTGAGTGTGTGTCCACAAATTGTGTGTCCGTCCGTTCATGCATAGGAACCCATGAGTGTGTGTGTGTGTGTCCATGTATAGGTCTGTGTGTGTCCACGAGCGCGTGACTGTCCACGAGTGTGTGTCCCCGTGTATGCATGTCCACGTCTGTGCCCATGTGTATCCAAGAGTATGTGTGTGTCTGTGTGTGTCCATGAATTGTGTGTCTCTCGGTGTGTGTCCATGTATGTGTCTGTGTGTCCATGGGGTGTGTGTGTGTGTGTGTCTAAGCAGAGGCAGGACTAGGAACAGAAGAACGGCCGGGCGAGAGGGCGTGGGAGCCTGGGCCCTTATTTATAAAAGCCCCACTGCCCTGAAGCAAGTCAAACTCCCCGCTGGGGAGCTGCTTTCCTTCCTCCCTTTTGAGCCTTGTTGCTGAACTGACCTCTCCCCACAGAGGTCGGCGCTCCGCTTGCCCTGGGCGCCCTCACCTTCTGGGCTGGACGGCCTCGGAAGCCTAAAGATGATGAGAGAACTCTCCGGCTTTAATTTTGGAGAGAAAAGCTGTAGTAAATCTCATGAAACAGCTGTTTTGTTTTGTTTCTGTTTTTTTAAAGAACATATAGGCACGTTAAGATCTTTGGGGAACTGCTGAAAAAAAAAAAAAAAAACAGAAAGCAAACATGAACCCTATCACCGGGGTCCCCTCCCACAGCCTGTTTCACCCCCTAAAATAAATCAGGCTGAGTAATGCAGGGGGTTTTAAGAAATGCAACTGAACTTAAAACACAAGGTCAGCATCTCATCCTAGGTAATCCTTTGGAGGATGAGAAATTCTCCTGATTTTCCCACAGGGTTATTTCAGATGCACTTTCAGAGCCAAACTATTTTAAAAGCGTTCCTTCTTCCACGGCCCTGCCAAATGTGAACTTGAGATTCACAAGCCCTTTTCGAGAGCTTATTAATGATATTAACGATCAGGGATCAAAGGCGAATGCCAGACAATTATTTAGGTGCTTTAAAAACTCATCTTCTGTGTGAGGGTAACAATTTCCCTGTTGGCGAAGATGAAGCTGGCTCTGATGTGCTGCGTCTGAAGCCCAGCTACTGGAGAGGGGATTTCGGGAGAAAAGAAGACACGCTCTCTGTAGGGTTAAAACCTATGCCCATGGCAGAGTACAGGGAAACCTACTCAGTACTTTGTAATAACCTATAGGGAAAAAAGAATAGAAATCCATATATGCAGATACATATATGCATATGACTTACTTTGCTGTACCCTGAAATGTATAACACAACACTGTAAGTCAACTATACTCCAATAAAATTAAAACAAAACACCCATGCCTAATGATTCCCCAACACCAAAGCTTTTCGCATGTCTTTGCAAGTCAGCACATTTTTTTTATTTTTTGCTTTTTAGGGCTGCACCTGCAGCATATGTAAGTTCCCAGGCTAGGGGTCAATTCTAAGCTGCAGCTGCTGACCTACGCCACAGCCACAGCAACACTGGATACTTAACCCACTGAGCGAGGCCAGGGATCGAACACACATCCTCACGGAGGCTAGCTGGGTTCATTACCGCTGAGCCAGCATGGGAACTCTGCAAGGCAGCACATTTCTGAGGCGCAGCTTGTCTTCTAGGCTACTCAGCTCTTAGCAGACCCTGCCTCTCCTAACATCCAGTATCGAAACACACTCACACACCCACTTTTAAACAATAGTTCTTAACTGCGGCAACTCCCAAGAATCATTATTTGAGGAGCTTTTCACACTGCCAAGGCCCAGGCCAAATCTCAAGGACTCTGACTTAACTAGAAACCACCCAGGTAACTCCAGCGTCAAGAGCCCCTTTTTATACGGAGGGAGAAGTTAATGCACGGAGTGGAACGTTCACCTTGGAGTTCTAGGGAGCCAAGTGGGGCACTTTGAATATCAGGGATTATTTGACAAATGAAGAAACTGAGGTCCGGGAGTTTAAATGACTTGTCCCCAGACACACGAGCCAACTGGGGGCCAGACAGCAGGGTTGGCAGCACGCACCACCAGGAGGCACAGGGCCACCCGCCTGGGTTGACCACGCAGCGCCCATGACCGCAACGCCAAGTCCATCGAAATGGGCTTTTCTTTGTCAAGTGCGGTGCTTCTCAGCACTCTGACATTCAGATATCCTGTTCCAACCTGATACTGAAATGCTTCTGCAAACGGATGCACAGGATCCGAGGGGAAACAAGAGCGGCCTGGGCAGAGAAAAAAGTCAGCCCGGGGCTTCAATCCGTGCTGAAAAGGGGCTCCACGGAAATGAATCCACCGCGGAAACGTCAGGATTCTCTGGAAGGGAGGCAAGGTCCCAGACTTTAACCCCTCGCAGGAGGCGTCTCTCTCAGCTCACAACTGGGAGAGGTGGGAAGCTCGCTGCGTTGGAAAGACCACCCCAAGTCTTAGAGGCCACTTCAATCACAACATCCCACACAGGCTGTGTCAGACCCCAGCCTTTAGGGCCAACGGTTCAAACTCAGAGCTCCTTTGATTATTTTAGCACGGTCTTCAAGAGCCTCAGAACTGCTTCAAGGAGGAGGGGGAAAAAGACTCCAACAGATAGAATACAGTTTTAAATGGCACGTTCAGAAAAGGACATTTTGCATGTATATTCCTTGGGGTTAATCCACTCGCTTTAAAGAAAAGTGACATAGGCGAAGCTCATTTTTTTTTTAAAAAACAACGGTCCTTTTTATTCATAAAACGGGTTTGTTTCTACCACACCCTCGTTGTGTCCCCTAGGTGTACACAATTATTCAAACCACTTGAATAGTTTAAACCAAACAAATGAAAGGATGAGGCCAGTGGGAGAATACAGCTCTCCTGGTGAGTACTGCGCCGTGTGGCTTTCTACCCTCGAGTGAAGAAGGTTTATTCTGGGGAATCTGTCCAGTCCACACCTTTTGTTGCCTGATCAGGTGCTTTGAGGACCAAATGTATGGTTTTACTGATTTCTGTTTAACAGGATTTCTGACAAGTCATTCTAACGGCAGTCGTGAGGGAATATCATACTGCATAATAAAACTTATTTGAGCGTGATTAACTCCAATCCCAGGACCGAGTGGTTCCTGACTTTCAATTAAAGGCAATACTTTCATCCATTCAAGTTCCCTCTGTTATACACTGACATACGTTTGTTGTCCTGGTAAGTAAATACAGAAACCAAATTAGAGAGAGTTCTGCAGATTCCTGAGATTTTAATTATGCCATTAAATTGTAATACCAGTGATATACATGGTTAGACTTCTGCCCTGAGCAATTATCCGAATTAGCTTCATTTTACAATGCTTAATTTATTTCATACTAAGGAAGACTTTAAACTATTTCACAGAAATCAGCTGAACTTTGATTTCTTACTTGTCCCAACGTGCTTCGATTCATTTGTGTTTCAGTGACAAGGCTTGAGCTTTCTCATCCCGACAAACCAAGCATGGAAATTTCCTCATACGAAAAAAGAAGAAATTAAGATGATTTCCACATCCAGGCCATAGCACAGCACGCTAAGTACAGAGGTTTGGGCTCTTAGCAAAGCCAAAGGAGGGCCACTCACCAAAATTTTGTGGAAATACTGCAGCGGGGCCTGCCGAGAAGGAATTCAAGGAAACTGGGAATGGCGACAACCGGGATCCCAGGCCATTCTCTTGGGTGAGGTTTCCTTCCCTTACACGCTTGGCCCTCTCCAAGCTTTCTCTGAAATCAAAGGCCACTGATAGGCGCAACAATTCAAGCTAAAAGCCAAACATGACACCAAAAGCAAACAAATTAACTGCGATCCCATTGTCCCCAAGATACATTCTGAGATAGCCAGCGGGAAGCCATATGCTCCATAAATCAAGATACAGGGTTTTTTATACCTCTTGCCTTTTATAAAATGAAATAATTTTCCTACTTTTTAATTTAATTAAAAATTAACCCCAAAATACCGCAGCACTTCCTCCTCTGTCTCCGAACATTTGCTCCTTTGCATTTAACAACGTATATGCCCCATCTGGACAGTTAACCTCCAGAGGGAAAGAGAAGAAAAATGTGTAAGAAAAATCACACCGACTATTCTCAGGCATTTATAGACATGAAAAAAAACCAAAAAACAAAAAACACCAATACCAATCTATTAAAAAGTTATTTGAAAGCACGTGGAAGTGACTTACTTAAAAGCCATGACACTGAGAAAGTTGGGGAGTTCAAAGTTAGAACATGAATCGCATTCGAGCCTTTTTCTTCTGAGTAGAGTTACAGGAACTTGCAGATACGTTTAATTTGGGTTATTAAGTAAGTGGTTGAAGAACTTGGTCTTTTTGACTTAAGAACACTGACGGGCCCTCAGATTTTTCAGAGGCTGAATTATTAAGGCTGTTAAGACTATCAAAACACATCCCCTCTCAGCAGCTGAGAACCAGCTCTTCATCTCCCACCTAATAAGCAGCAACAACCAGACGCTGGCAGCCGTCTTCCCCTTTGTATTCCCAATACCCAAAGAATCAGCCAACCACTCAAGTAACAAGAGACCCAGGGGTGTTTCAGACCTGCGGAAGGAAAAGGCTTAAAGACGAAATTCCTCAAACACAGGTCAGAGCAGGGAAGCGCTAATCCTCTTAAAACCCCTCGTACAGGACGGCCCGTGAGAAAGGCCCTGTCCATCGAGGCGCTATTTTCCCCCTTAGGTCACAGTCATTGTTTTTTTTTTTTGTCTTTTTTTGCCTTTATCTAGAGCCGCACCCACGGCATATGGAGGTTCCCAGGCTAGGGGTCTAACAGGAGCTGTAGCTGCCGGCCTTCGCCACAGTCACAGCAACACGGGATCCGAGCCGCGTCTGCAACCTACACCACAGCTCACGGCAACGCCAGATCCTTAACCCACTGAGCAAGGCCAGGGATCGAACCCGCAACCTCATGGTTCCTAGTCGGATTCGTTAACCACTGAGCCACGAAGGGAACTCCCAGGTCACAGTCATTGTTGTTTCCAGAAATATACCAAACTCTAAGGCTAAACTTTTTCTTGAAAGGAAACTGCTAAAAGTACAAGTATGGGATTTCACCACCAGGCCTAGGTTAACCAATGAAATAAAACTCAACATCAAGGTTCTCCGGTGCCTAGAGCTCAAACGCCTCTTTCAAGCTCTGGGGCAGGTACAAGCTCTGGGGCAGGTAGCTGCCTTGTGCTGGAACTGGTTCTTTTTTCTTCCAGACTCTTTCGGGGAGTTCCTTGTTTCTTGGCCTGTTGCCTGGGTTATGATTTGTGCCCTCTCCGCTTAAACTGTTCCAATAATTATTTCTGTTTCAGAAGACTGGATGCCATGCTGGGGCTGTCTTCTGTGAAAAGCACATTCTGAATACAGGTCACTCAGAGAGGGGCCCTCGACGGGCCGTGTCCTGCCACCTTCTCAGGAGGTTCCACGCTAAGCGGTCTACACCTACTGGACGAGCAGAAGATGCTCCACGGTGGTTAGTATCACGCTGGGCTCCCTCCTCTATAGAATCCTGGACTGGAATCATCTGGGGTGGGAAAAAAACAGGAGGGCAGAAGAAGGGACGGCAGTGGGCAGGGCCATGTTCCTGGTGGAGGTGGTGAGGCTGGGATCACGGGAAGGGAACAGGTTTCCATGAGGAGTTTGAGACGTCATCTGCATCCAGGGCCACGCATGGCAAGACTTATCCGCATGACCAAAAATAGCACCATGAAATATGTTTGCCTCTCAATGAGCCTTGCTCTATCATTGGGGAAGGACAGCATGAGCTGGGAGAAACCACTAATTAATCTCAAGCATGAACTTACACTGTGTCTACTTCTGTGTTCTTTTATTTTGCTGGGCTTCTTTTTTTGTTGTTTTGTTTTGCCGATTCCTACACTTTGGGGAATACACTTGATTTTCCTTGTTACTAGAGAGGTAATACTTCAGAGGACCACCCTTTGGAGGTCCGCTGAGCAGGAAAAAAGATATATTTGATGAGTGCCCTCTGAATATGGCCTGTTCCCTATTTTAGAAGGAGACTGGAAAGAAAATCTACTATAGGTGTCCATCCGAAAATAAGTCACTGCTATGATGCACTATGTGCTGTTTCAGCCGGTCCACTGGAGACAACAGCGGGTGATCCCGCAAAGGAACAAGCGCCTGTTTCGAAAGGTAAACTGCCTGTGAAGCCTTCCAAACGGGAAGCTGGAATCTCTGGCTGCTGATTTCCCCTTGGGTTCTGGGCTGTCCTGAACTTAAACCAGAGTTCAGAGGTGGGGGCGGGGACAGGGACAGGCCCGAGCTATGCAGCAAGATCAAGCCTCACCCCGGTCTTCCCCTAAAGTCGGGCCACCTTCCACACCCATATCCTGCAACTTTGGGGGTCAGTCCATGGCTGCCATGCTTAAGAACCTCGCGCTTAAGGAGCTGGGAACAGAGTGACTCATACGCTGAACCCAGGCGCTTCACGAGGGTCTGCGAGCACGAAGGGGTGTGTGGCCACACGTGGGGCCCTGCTGGTGTGCTGGAGGCCACGATGGAAGGAACAGACACTCCAATTAACTCAGCGGTTCTCGAACTTGGCCAGGTTTCACAATCGGCCTGAGTTTCTCATTCCAAATTTCTAACGAATTTTCAGATAATGATGCTGGTGCCATAAGCAGACCGTGTGGGCCATCAGCCTGTTCCTTCACGGCTGTCCTATGCAGGGTGAAGGGCAGGAGGCTTGCTGTACCCTAAGTGATTGGTGGCACTGTGCCACCATCTTTACGTGGCCTATCACAGGGTCTGCACAGGGATGTGAGGAGAAAACTCATGATTTGTTTCTGTGGATTTATTTTATTTTTTTTGCTTTTTAGGGCCGCACCTGTGGCATATGGAACTTCCCAGGCTAGAGGCTGAATCAGAGCTACAGTTGCCCGCCTGCGCCACAGACACAGTGACGTGGGATCCAAGCTGTATCTGCAACCAATGCCATAGCTCATGGCGACGCCGGATCCTGAACCCACTGACTGAGGCCAGGGATTGAACCTGCATCCTCGCTGATACTAGTCAGGTTCGTAACTCGCCGAGCTACAACAGGAACTCCCATGATTTGGTTCTTTACGGGACTCCTTTGTGAATGCCTTGCTGCCGACAAAGTGAATGGCTGTTCCATCACTAAAATAAGTTTCTGAAGATGGAAAATGTGACGAGAAAGCGGCAATGCTGTCAGAACAAGCGCAGGGGCTTCCGGAGGTGACCGCTTTAAAAACTAACAAAGGCAGATACGTTCTACTTAAGATCATTCAAATTCCTTAAAGGCCTCGGCATCTACACACATTTTTTCACCGGCCTGGCCACCATCTCCTCAGCAAACAGGCTGCAATCGTCTCCAGCAAGTTAGCAGCCTCTCTCATGCTGCTTTCTCCTCTTGGTTGGGCTGCTCTGGGCCGGAGCTCATCTTTCAGGGTTTGTGGCTGAGCGGGTTTGCTCTGCCTGCCCTGGCTTATTTTTCACAAGCTGTCTGGAGGAGAGATTTTCCAAAACATGCAACTCTTCATTAGAGTTGTTTTCTGCCAAGTCTTGTCTCAAGAGTAACCCCGGATCTGACAGCTCTGAAGCTGACAGGGCCCTGACGGCTTGGCTTCCCACCCCACTCCCCACCACCGCCCCCCACTCTTCTTTCTCTCAGGACTCATCGATCACTTGCAAGAGAAACTCTCCTGCGGTGGTCGGAGTCCTCCGCCGAGCCCCCCGTCTCCCGCGCTCTCGTGGACTTTGTTTTGGAGCCGCGGGTGCTGACTCACAGCTCCAGCCCCGGTGGGTCCCCGCGCGGCAGCCCTGTCTCCAGCTGCACCCGGGGTGAGGGCTGCACTGGCTGCTGGCGGGGAGGCTCTGGCGAAGTCTCAGCAGCCTTTTCCAGCTGCCAAACGGGAAGCCCCTGGTGGTTCTCGGCTGCCTCTGTGGACCCGTGGCTTGTCCCGTGGGCTCCGGGGGACGGCACGAGGCCGGAGCGTCCCCCTCTCCTTTGTTCCCTCTGCAATCACGGAGTCACCAGATGTTCCCATAGTGTCCTCCCAGCCATGGGATTTGCTCACGACGCTTTCTGTTTCAGTTCGGTTCACACTAAAACGAAGACAGATAGGTTTGCTTTTTTTTTTTTTTTTTTTTTTTTGGTTTGGAAAGCTGTGAGGGGCTGGTTTCTTCCCTAGTTCCCTGGTCACACTTCCTGAACTTGGAGGAGGCGGCCGGCTCTACCTTCGCCTCCCCTCCTGGCCCCCTGACCAATCTGGGAAAATCCCCAAGTTCACGTTTACATGCAGAGGTCAGGAAGGGGCTGTCACATTTTGCAGTACGTTGGGATACACTCTGTTTATCCGCCACTGGGTTATCAATGGAGTTGTGACGGAGTTCCTATTTTAAAGCAGAGAGGCATTCATGTCCGATATTAAAGATCAATACCGCCTACATCTGATAAATTGATTTTTTTCCCCAAAAGTGCTCCAATGAAGCTAAAGCACAGGCTGTGTGTTTGTCAGTGTGTGTGTGTACAGTATATGCTCATGCACACCCACACAAACACATACACACACACCCAATAGACAATGCAGACTTGTCTAAAACTTGTCTAAAATTCACTTGGAGGGGAAGGATAGAAGTTAGACCCTGGAGAACTGGGCTCTGACATATATCTGCAGCCTGATGAATGGCTACAGGTTTCTGAAAACACCAAAGTCAAAACACTGAGGCCGAGATACTTCTTCTGGCTAAGCTTTAGTCTGGACACCAACGCCTATACTCATGTTCTTACTGTCGCTCTCAGGGGCCCGAGGATTTTCATAATGACACGAGGGTCAGAATAAGCACCGGAGGAAAGGAGTGTAATTTTTCTCAGATCTGTCTGGAGTTGCTCAGAAAGCTGTACGAAACACCATCAAGCAGGTGCTTTTCAGCTTCAAAGCGCCTGCCATTAATTACTCCTTGCAACACACCCGTGAAGCAAGGACGCCCTCCCCATGGTCGAGAGAGCCTGGAAGGCGGAGGAGCCGGTCTGTGACTCTGGGTAGGCTCAGAGCCACAGCGGCCTTCGTGACTGAGGTCTACGCACTTGTGCTGAATTGCAGACCCCGCGTTAGGTACCCATCCCTACAGACAGCTGGAAAGCAGGACAAGGAGACAGGAGACACACGGGACCTACATTTCTCGCAGAGCCCTCCTCCTGCGCTCTGCTCCGGGAGCAAGCGGCCGCCCTGCACACCCGGCGGAGTCCTCCGTCATCCCCTGGACGGCTCTTCCCGTCTGTTTCAAAAGATGTCAGAGGTTCAATCAGAAATCTATCAGTCCAACAGGAGGAGAAACAAGTCTACTCTGCACACCTGGGCGAACAGATTTCGTTCAGTCGGGACTGGATGAAACTGTGCCGTGTTAGTAGGTTATTCTCATTTCTTTTTCTAGAACTTTTGGGTGAAGTGTCCCTTCTCTAGGACTCCCAGCACACACGTTACATACGTGAACTTGTGCCACCCACAGGTGAGACGGTGATGGAAAGGTTGGTGACTCCAAGTCATCTTGGCCAGTATCTGATCGTTCTATCGCCCTGCCTTTGATGAAGCCTGGGGCCAGGTGCCAGGCAGCTGCGCATCTGTGGGCCTGGCCTTCCAGAGGGACCCCGTGGCACAGTGCTCTGCACCTCTGATCGGCCTTAGGATTCTCTTGATTTTCTCTCTTTACAAAAATAAAGAACATGCCCTTTGCGAGACTCAAGACAGCACCAAGAATTGAGCCTTTCACAACTGGTACTTGGAAAACTGGTGTTTGTAATTCCTGGCTGCTATAAACTGGGAGGTTTTTTTTTCTTAAACTAACAACACTAACCTGCTTTTAGGTAACTCTAGGTTACCTGTCCATCCATCCTTTTTTTTTTTTTTTTTTGTCTTTCTGCCTTACCTAGGGACGCACCTGTGGCATATGGAGATTCACAGGCTAGGGGTCTAACAGGAGCTGTAGCTGCCGGCCTTTGCCACAGCCACAGCAATGCGGGATCTGAGCCGCATCTGCGACCTGCACCGCAGCTCACGGCAACGCCAGATCCTTAACCCAATGAGCAAGGCTAGGGATCGAACCCGCAACCCCATGGTTCTTAGTCGGATTCGTTAACCACTGAGCCACGACGGGAACTCCTGTCCATCCATCCTTATATGTGCCCATGGAAGCTTCCTAAGGAACTAATCATAAAACTTAAAACCCTCCCAGCTGTCGCCAACACCAACCCATTTCTTACTTTTGCAATGGTTTCCTTTTTGTTAGTATGCAGGTAATTCAGATAGGGTGTTTACCACATGTTCCGGTACCTTTCTAAGGGGTCCCCATCAAATTCCGTAGTAAGATGCTCCTGTCACCAGGAACAGTGTTGGGAAGGCATCAGGAAGTCCTTGCTTCAGACTCAGACTAGAATTGAGGATGACAGCCCCAGAGAGCCTGGCACACGGCGGCCATCAGCATGTCGCCCGGGCGTCCCACAGAGGGATACTATGAGCTTTGTCCAGTCACCCCCTGCGCCACCGGCTGCCAGCCTGTAGCTCTCACTAACCCTGCCCACGGTTTCCGACCTGGACCAATATCACTCAGCGTCATAACCAGTTACAACCCAGGTTAGTTTTAAGAGTTCGTGGACAAAACACACCGTTTTACTGGATCATACTGCATGTGGAAACTTTTTACTTAAGGCTTACTTCTTCTTTCTCCCTGAGATTTACTAGTTGATCAAAAAGAGCTAGTTTAACAGTTAAATGACAGACACGGAGACGTTGAGATTTATGTGTGAAACGCTCTCAAACATGCCCCGTAAGTACACTAGATTGTCCCCTTACGACCACACCCGGTAAGTGCTGTATTTTCAGAGCTGAACAATTAACATAAGGAGCATGAGTCAGGCTTTGAACAACTCTGTGGGAACCAGAAAGCCTTTTGCTATTAGGAATGATGTAAATTCCCCAAGGCTGGAAGAAGTCCGCAACGGAGGCAGACAGGATCATAAATAACAACAATGGATACTGCGCAGACCACATAACGAATGAGACCATGATGGCGACACTCTTCAAAGCTCATATTCGACTCGACCACTGCCTTACTTTATCTATTTCTTAAACTAACCTTAAAGAGCACTCTGGATTTCCTCTGAGAACTTCCAAAACATCTCTTAAAAAAAAAAAAAGGAAAAACAGGACAATCCACTCTCATCCCAAATTCCTCTGACTACAAACAATGGGGGAAAAGGTCTTTTGGAAAACAAAACAAAAAGAGTGTGGGAGTGACAGAAGGAAATGTCCGGTTCAAAAAGTGTAAAACCTGTGACTTGGTTTAAAAAAAAAAAAAAGGGAGAGAGAGAGAGAAAGAAAGAAAAGAAAAAGTCGAGGCAGAGTCTCCCGCTTACAAATTAAAACCACATTTGGCAATTTGTTGAAGGAGGCATATTTACATTTGTATGAAGACTGGGTGGGCTGGGGGTGGGGTGGGGGCGAGATTAGACTTCTTCAGCCCTTGAACTGTCAGATCTCATTAGAAATCTCTCATTCTTACATTGCTAGGGTCAGTTCGCTCCCCGCTGTCACTAAACGGCAGCCTTGGGGGTGAGGGGTGGGGCACAAGTATTCCAGAGGAAGCTGCCATCACCTGGGAACTGGACTTCCCAAGGGACTTGTCCTGCTTAGTAATGGCTTCTCACATGTGGCATCGACTGCAACTGTGGCTTATCCAGAAGTGAGCCTCTGAAGGCTGATTAGTTGGCAAGTGCCTGGGGGCGGGGGTGGGGGTGCTGGGGGTGGGGGTGGCGGGGGGGGTGTTACCCCGATGACACTGCTGCTTTCCAGATTCTGCTGTGACTAATGAGCCCGACATCTTCTGCCAAGAATACGGCCAAACCCAACAGATTCCAAAAGGCTCCCGGCAGGCCCTCCACGGTCCAGGAGGAGCACCCACGGGGCCTCAGTGTTTAAGAAACAGGTTAACCTAGAAGGTTGCTTTGGGCCACCATTAATCACCAGTGATTCCTCACAACCTGGAAGCTGGCTCTGAGTCTAGCTAAGGAATAAAATCCTGCGACTCTCATTCCCTGGTCCCTCCCACCCCATTTATTTATTCAGCTTAGGCAATGCTTTGAGGATTTTTGGTTTTAAAAGCTTCCACCTGTAAAGATGTCTATGTATATAGTCCCAGGGGAAAGCCAGACAAAAGGGAGGAAAGGACAATGGCTCCAAAAGTCTGATTAGGGACATACACTTTTCAGCGGCTTGGGCAGCCCAGGCAGGTGCCCAGAGCAGGGGGTCAGCTCTGCCTCCGTCCCTAGGATGCTCTGGAGACCAACGGAGGCGTCCTAGGTCAAGGACAGCCAAAGTCCATGCGCCCCGGTACTGGGCCAGCTGTTAGGGAAACCGCCCACCTTGGCCAGACACCATGAACCGGGAGAATCGGAGAGGGGCTGAAAAGGAGGAGAAGACCAACCTCCCAGAGTCCTTGGTGCTGGCATCCATCCCGGCTGAGAGCCGCCTGCGCCACCAGGGAGGACCCGAGTCTGACCAAATATGGGGCGAGCAAAATGACTGGCCAGAGACAACCCGGAAACTGATCCTACTCCCATGAAAACGGAGACCGCGAGCCACGTGGCAGAGCGGTTCTGGGTTCGCTTACCCTGCTACTCTTCCCAGATGCCCCTTCCCAATAAAGTCTTTGGCTCTGTCAGCACGTGTGTCTCCTGGGACAATTCATTCCTGAGTGTTAGACAAGAGCCCATTCTCGGGCCCTGGAGCGGGGGTCTCACTTCCTGCAACAGCCTAAGGAGGCTGGGCAGGTGGGTGTTTGAGTGTGATGACGAGGTGGGGGGGGATTACCCCCAATTCTATAGTCTGACCTGGGAAACATATTTTAAATCCCTGGACAGAAAGGACCTCAAAGAGAGCACCCATCAGGATGCATCTTCATGGAGACAACGCTGGGTCCTTGACCTGCTGGGCCACAGTGGGGACTGCTGGCTTGGTATTTTAAAAGGATCACCTTGGGTATAGGAGAGGGACAAGTGATGACGCTACTGCAATGGTCCATTCGTGAGGGGCGGATCCTGGAGGAGGGAGGTGATGGTGAGAAGTGGTCAGATTGGAAATAGAATTTGAGGGGAGATCCAACAGAGTGAGCTGATGGATTGGATATAAAGAGGAAGAGGAAGAAAAAAGTGGAGGATAACTCCTAGACCTGTGGTTTAAATAACTGGGTGAAGGAAGTTACCCTTTACCAACACAGGAAGGACTGGAGAAGGGGCAGGCGCAGGGAAGTGAAACCAAACAATCCGTTTTAGGTATGTAAGCATTAAGACTTGCCCTGGACAGGGAGTTCCCGTCGTGGCTCAGCAGAAAAGAATCCGACTAGTATCCATGAGGACGTGGCTTTGATCCCTGGCCTCGCTCAGTGGGTTAAGGATCTGGTGTTGCCATGAGCTGTGGTGTAGGTCCCAGATGCAGCTCGGATCTGGCGTAGCTGTGGCTGTGGCGTAGGCTGGCAGCTGCAGCTCTGATTCAACCCCCAGAGCCTGAGAACCTCTGTATGCCATGATTTTGGTCCTAAACAAAAAAAAAAAAAAGAGTTGCCTTGGACATCTAAATGGAGGTGTAAGATACGGATTCCAGGAAGAGAGAGTTCTGTCTGCAGACACAGAAGCAGCTGGGGTGTCTGAAGAGACGGTAATTTAAAGGCCTGGGTCTGGATGAGGCTCCAGGAGGGTAGCGCGTTTGGATGAGAAAAAAGAAGCTGAGAAGAGGAGGGCGATTCAGGAAGGAAGGCTATGAGGGAATCGTTAGTGAGGAAAGAGGAAAGTCAAGGTCACATCACGTCCCTGGAAGACAGAGCTTCAGTAATAGCGACGACCCTGTCAGATGCCGCTGAGCCCGTAGTGAGGACTGACCAGCGGACGGTAACTTGACAAGAGCGGTTTTTGATGCAGCGCTGGGACCCAGGTGTACCTGGGACGGGGTTCAAGAGTGAAGCGCAGGCAGAGTGGAGACCAGGACTCTCCAGGAGAGACACAACCTGCAATGTACAGGTAACTTGACATCTCCTTAGACCCATGAAAAAGTTAACAGAAAACTGGTGACACCAAACTTCAATAATACGTTCTTGACCCCCAAATGTTACCTTTACAACATGTGATCAACATCAGCGATTGAGAAAGTTTATATTTCTGGACTGCCTTTGGAATCTGGTGCGGACTTGATACTTCTGGTGTGCCGTTTCCGACCCGCCATCCTTCAAATGCTTCCTAGCCAGACGTGGCCACTGGCCACGGTCCTGGCCAGCAGAGGGGCAGGAAGCGCTTCCAAAGAATTCGGCAGTAAAGGGGTGGGGGGCAGAGAAAGGGGGTTCCAGCTAGACTGGACGATTGGTGGTTAACGGCAGGCAAGGCGGTGATGACTCTGGAATAGGCATCCTGGGTGGTACGTGATCGGCCAGGCCCTGTTTCAGAAGCTCTGCAGGGAGTCATCGATGTCCCCCCGCAAAACAGATCGGGGGGCGGCTGCGGGTCCTGTCACTACCACGTGCCGTTCGCGGACCCGCAGTGTGAATGCAGTTCTGCTGCTCATCGGACAGCAGGGCTTCTAGGGGGGCAGCTCCTCGGGGCCCCAATACCAGGGCAACCCCGCGTGGGTATCAGTACCACAGCTCACCCCGGCCACGCTGCTGCCGTCAGCGTGCTGCACTGGCCCCTCTCCAGGCCCGGCGGAGGGTGTGACAGAAGCTACCCCGCCAAACTCGTTTCCAGGACTGCAGAGCATGCTGCCGGATGTGAAGGCGATAAAGGGACAAGGGGGCAGAAAAAGATCCTCGAGGCTTTCTGGATTTTTCGCCCTGCAGAACTTCATGCAGTAATACGGTATTCTCAGTCTTTAATCTTTAGAGATTTGGATCTATCTTCTCACAGTTCATACATGAGTCTCTTCCGATTCTGTTTTATTTACTCCCAAATGAAAATAATCAGTAACCCAACCAGGAGATTTTCTAGGTAACTCACAGAATATCAGAATACATAGCCTTAGGTTGCTGGTAATATTACTGCATCTGAATTCCTCGCGACCACATCTGCTGACATCAACCCACCCAGAATTGATCAGGCTGGGTTAACGGTCCTGGGGTGAGAGGCGGGGGAATGGAGGCCAAGGAATGGCGCTCCTTGGCGGCTTGTCCCAGAGCCAGTTCCTTAAGCCCCTCGTAGTTGGTTCATGATTATTTGGGGAATTTAAATGCAGTCAGATGTATGAAGCACAATTTGGAAACTGGAAAGCATTGCACACATTTCTTTTTTTTTTTTCTTTTGCGTTTTTTTTTTTTTTTGGCTTTTGTCTTTTTATCAGGGCTGCGTCCACAGCATATGGAGATTTCCAGGCTAGGGGTCGAATTGGAGCTGCAGTTGCCGGCCTACACCACAGCCAAAGCAACACCAAATTCGAGCTGCGTCTGCGACCTGTACCACAGCTCATGGCAACGCCAGATCCTTAACCCACTGAGCGAGGCCAGGGATTGAACCCACGTCCTCATGGATCCTAGTTGGGTTTGTTAACCACTGGGCCATGAAGGGAACTCCCTGCACACATTTCTTTGACATTGTTGTGAAAGAAATCCTGACGCCTGCACAGACCACGTGGGTTTATAAGAAGGCGAAGGATGCTTCGTGTTTGCAGGAAATTTAAGTGACTGAAGTCCTTTCCCCACCTCTCGCTGGGGCCTTGCTGAGTAGGTGGCAGAGAGGTAGTGTCCTAGTTGACAGAACAAGACCCAAGAGACTGTCCTGGGCCACACGTTTAGCTCGGGGCAGGACCGAGGAGGAAGACCCGGTCTGGGCGCAGTGCTCTCCCCGCAGTGCCCAGCGAGTCCCCTGCCATCCCGGTCAGAGACAGAGATGGAGGAAGAGCGAAGGACACTGAGCTGGAAGTCTGTGGGCCCAGTTCCCCCTCCATCACTATCTCACTGTGGCATCTGCACAAGCCACTCGTCTTCTCTGAACATCGGTTTCCTTATCTATTGAAAAAAATTCGAGGAGTTCCCGTCGTGGATCAGTGCTTAATGACCCCGACTAGTCATGAGGTTACAGGTTGAATCCCTGGCCTCGCTCATTGGGTTAAGGATCTGGCATTGCTGTGAATTGTGGTGTAGGTCACAGATGCGGCTCGGATTTGGAGTTGCTGTGGCTGTGGTGTAGGCTGGCAGCTGCAGTTCTGATTTGACCCCTGTCCTGGGAACTTCCGTATGTTGTGGGTGCAGCCCTAAAAAGACAAAAAAAAAAAAAAAAGTTCAAGGCTAATACAATCTCTTCTCAGATTTGCTGTTGCACTGAACGAGTTATTGTGTAATGACAGACCTCTGAAAACCTTTTAGAAACAACGAAAGCAAAGGTAACGTATTATCAGCTTATTGGGGGAAGACAAATAATATTACAACAAAAAGTGGAACTACTTTCAGTTCTTCGTGACTTCACAGTAAAAAGGCAAAAAGGAAAGTTATCCACATGGTTCAGTGTGATGCCTAATGACTTTCGGGAGCCTGGGCATGGTGACCTGTGACTCGACACAAAAGCAGCCCGAATACAGCATGAGGTACGCCGCTGCCCCAGTCTCAGACCGAGACGCCAGGTGCCCTGGTGGAAGCCATGCGTCTCAAAATGAGGAAGAGGCCACTCCAAATTTCACTTCTAAGACTTTCTTAAATTGTTTGTTAAGGATGTGAAAAGGACAAAATGTGGCGCAGGGGGTGGGGACAGAGTACTAATGAACAAGTAAAAGAAAGTACAGGGACATATAAGTGTGTGTTGATGCAAAGGAACTGAAGCAAAAAAGAAAGGGGTGTCTCAAGAATCCCACCGTGAACTGAAGTGTTTTTCTCTACAGATGAGAACTCCGAGGATGTCTGAACCGAGATACCTCGGGCAAAGTGCTCGGTCTGGGGACCAGCCCTCCTGAGATGCTCAGCCCGCAGACATGACACACACGCACACACACACCCCATCTCAGAGACGGGGAAACCGATACCCAAGAGGCCATGTCATCTGCCCGATTCTCACAGTGGAGGGCAAGCCTTTCTGCTTCACTAGGGTCCTCTGCCGCCAAGTCCCTCCATTTCTCTGCCCTCCCACGAAAGGCCAAGTCTAAAGGGAAGTCGAATTCAGCCTTGCGGAAGATGCTGCCACTTGAGATAACCTAGGCTTTTTGAAAGAGTCATTTTTAAAAAGTTTTCATTTCTCCTGAATTGATGACTATGAAACTATCTTGTGCAGATTTAGAGAAGTGCCAATAAAATAGCTGCAAAGAATGTTAACCTGAAAATGAAATCAGGAGTTCCTGTCGTGGCGCAGCGGAAACGAATCTGACTAGGAACCACGAGGCTGTGGGTTCGATCCCTGGCCTCGCTCAGTGGGTTAAGGATCCGGTGTTGCCGTGAGCTGTGGTATAGGTGGCAGACGCAGTTCGGATCCCGCATTGCTGTGGCTGTGGTGTTGGCTGGTGGCTACAGCTCTGATTAGACCCCTAGCCTGGGAACCTCCGTATGCCGTGGGTGCGGCCCTGCAGAAAAAGGCAAAAAAAAAGGAAACAAGAAAATGAAATCAACGGGGACAAAAAAATCAAGGAAGTGATCTTGCAGGAAGTATGCACTTCACAGGGATTTTCCAGTTGACGCTTACCTAATGCTCAAGAACCTAAAAATAAATCCTCAACAACCTTAGGGCCCAGACTTGAGTCTCTGGTGCCATAACAAGTGTGACAAAACTTGGATGCTTTAAAGAGTTTGTAGGTTTGGGATCAGTGCTTCTTGAGCAAGGAGGGCTAAATATCAAGGTGCTACCGTAGAGCACAGGGAACCATACGCAATATCCTGGGATAAACCATAACGGAAAACAGGAGTTCCCTTCGTGGCTCAGTAGTTAACGAATCTGACTAAGAACCATGAGGTTGTGGGTTCGATCCCTGGCCTTGCTCAGTGGGTTAAGGATCTGGCGTTGCCGTGAGCTGTGCTGTAGGCTGCATATGCGGCTCGGATCCCGCGTTGCTGTGGCTGTGGCGAAGGCCGGCGGCTACAGCTCCTGTTAGACCCCTAGCCTGGGAACCTCCATATGCAGCGGGTGCGGCCCTAGATAAAAGGCAAAAAGACAAAAAAAAAAAAAAA
>PVHT021183543.1:36538611-36584325 GCA_004024745.2 Catagonus wagneri
CCTAGTGCTACAGGAATCTCTTGCTAACGTCGTACATGTAATTTACTACTAGCATTGTTTAGGAAATACAATAAGATAAGAAGAAAGGATTTTTTTTTTTTTTTTTTTTTTGCTTTTTAGGACCGCACCCACTGCATATGGAAGTTCCCAGGCTAGGGTCAAATTGGAGCTGTATCCACCAGCCTACGCCCAGGCACAGCAAGTCTGGATCCAAGCCACGTCTGCGACCTACACCACAGCTCACGGCAACGCTGGATCGTTAACCCACTGAGTGAGGCCAGGGATCGAACCTGCATCCTCACAGATACTACTCGGATTTGTTTCTGCTGCGCCACAACGGGAACTCTGGAGAATGGTTTCTTAAAGTCTATGATACAGTATGAAAAACCCAGAAAAGCCCTCCACTTTAATATTTAATACATGTTAAATTTGGGGACACCAAAAGAATTCTTTTCTTGAAAGATCTGTCAAATTTATGCAGAAGCTTCCTCATGAAGGCGAAATAATTCTGTCATCAGGGTACAAGTCATCAGGGTACAAAAGTTAGTACACAAATTGCTGTTTATTTCTTCTCTTCTGAAAACCGAGGACTAATATGTTTCCTTATAATTTCTATTTCTCTTTCCTGAGATTAAACGCCAACTCTGTTCCCCAATTTTTTTTTTTTTTTTCCAATCACAGTTTTTAAAACTACAAGTAAAGTGCTCTTTCGGGCCAAATTATTTTATAGTTTTCCTTTAGCTACATGTTCATCTGCTTTCTCTGATAGAAACTCTGTGTGAGAAAGGAATTTTGAGATAACTTGATACCTTGCCCCTTGGCTGAGAGAAGGGCTCAGGCCCGCAGAGGTTCAGTTACGCACAGCTGAGAAATATGACAGTCAAGCTAAAAATAACCTACCGCCAGGGTGGTTTATGGCTTCTTTAGGCTCATTTTCATTTCAGTTTTATACTCATAAACTAGAAGGAGGATTCTTTAACGTTAAACAGTAGTTTGACTTAAGAGAAGTGTTCAATTTAGTGCTTAAACATTGTCTCTGGTCGGGCTGGCCTGCAATCCTTCTGCTGAGAGGATGCTTAGCCAGGGGCCAGCACTGTGTGGCCGGGGTATGTCTGCAGAATCTTTTTTTTTTTTTTTTTTTTTTTTTAATATATATAGGGCTGCACCCGCGGCATATGGAGGTTCCCAGGCTTGGGGTCGAATCTGAGCTACAACTGCCAGCCTACACCACAGCCACAGCAACACCAGATCCTTAACCCACTGAGAGAGGCCAAGGATCGAACCTGCAACCTCATGTTTCCCAGCTGGATTTGTTTCTGCTGCGTCACAACAGGAACTCCCGTCTACAGGATCTTGACAGCTGTTTTCATGGCTTAGCCAAGACTCAAAATGAAGATGAGGCAGAAAAGCCCAAACGTCATAATGCATATCTCCACTTTTATGCACGACTAAACGGCATTTTCTAATTTTCAAAAGAATCACAGGAGTTCCCGTCGTGGCTCAGTGGTTAATGAATCCGACTAGGAACCGTGAGGTTGCGGGTTTGATCCCTGTCATCGCTCAGTGGGTTAAGGATACGGCGTTGCCGTGAGCTGTGGTGTAGGTCGCAGACGCGGCTCGGATCCCGTGTTGCTGTGGCTGTGGCGAAGGCCGGCAGCTACAGCTCCTGTTAGACCCCTAGCCTGGGAACCTCCATATGCCGCGGGTGCGGCCCTAGATAAGGCAAAAAGACAAAAAAAAAAATCACAGACTTTTTCTTTTTTTTGCTTTTGAGGGCCTCACCTGCGGCATATGGAGGTTCCCAGGCTAGGGGGTCTAATCAGAGCTACAGTTGCTGACCTACGCAGCAGCCACAGCAATGCCAGATCCGAGCTGCGTCTGCAAACTACATCACAGCTCTTGGCAATGTCGGATCCTTAACCCACTCAGCGGGGCCAGAGATCGAACCCGCAACCTCATGGTTCCTAGTCGGATTCGTTTCTGCTGTGCCAACGATGGGAACTCCAAGAATCCCAGACATTTACAGCTTAGGTTTAAAAGTCAGAAAGGAACTCGGAATTCTGGACTTTCTGGAGCTTCTGCTGCAGCGAAGTGTGTTAAGAATCGGACTGCAGTGGCTCCGTTTGCTGCGGAAGTGTGGGTTAGATCCTTGGTCTGAAGCTGTGGGTTAAAAGGATCTGGCATTGCTGTAAGCTGTGGTGTACGCTGCAGCTGCAGTTCGGGTTCAATTGCTGCCCCAGGAACTTCCACATGCCGTTGGTGCAGCCATTTAAAAAAAAAAGAATTCTGGACTTTCCTTCTAATTGTAGAGAAGAGCCAGCTGAACCATTTAGGTACAGAATGGATACCTCTTTAAGAAAAAAGGAAGTTCTATCTGAATTACAACTTTTAGGTCACCAGGGTGACCTCTAGCACCCTTGATCTGCCTGACTGCAAGCTCCTTGAGGGCAAGAATGCGTTCTTTTTCTTTGTTTCCCCAGTGCCTACCAGAGCCCCTGGCCCAGAGCAGCACTCCGCAAATTATTTTAAAATGTGATGGTAAGAACAGATGGGGAGGGTCTCCAAGGACTAGGAGTGTAACCAGTGTTCTGTGAGACAGCGACTTTGTGCTGACCCTCAAATGTCTCAGGTAGATGCAGACCTTCGTGGTTATTCACACAATAAAGTTATTACTTGGAAAGTAAAGTTAAAGTCTACGGCCATACCACCCTGAACGCGCCTGATCTCGTCTGGAAAGTAATGACTTAAGTTACTATTGGTTATTTCCTTTAAGAAAGGAATAAGAGCAATAACAAGGAATTTTGAAGTTCCCAAAGCCCCCCCCCCCCGCCCCAGCTTGACATCTGAGGAAGAAAGCAGTCTTTACAAGGGGACTTGGATTTGTAAACATAAAGGAAAACATTGCCTGAATGGGAAATACAGACTGTGATACAAATATACTTTCTGCTCGGCCAAGGAAAAGAGGATCAGGGGAAAGTGACGCTAGGAAACTAAAGATGAAAACGCACAAAAACCCTTCCCAGCTCCTTTTTCTCGCAAGAGGTCACAAACTGAGGCGATGAGGGCTCTGAGATTTCGTATGAGAAACTATAGTAAGAAAAATACAGTGACTCATGTTGTAATAATGCCCTTTCCTCCCAAAGTACACATCGTGCTTCCCACATCCCTGGCACGTGGGCACTCGGTGCAGGGCTGTTGCAACACCGGGCATCTCCCTGCTTGGAGCCCCTTCATGCAAGCGGGTGGGCGGGGGATGGACCTCCCTGGTGCTGCGGGAGTTGGGGGCGCTGTGTGGCGGTCGCACTCGCTTTGCCCCCGGAGGCGGGGGAATGACCCCTCTTTGTGCCGTCCGATCTGGAACAGCGGTTCTTTTGTGCGGCCACCTTTAGGAACCAGGGAGCCGAGAGCAGCTGGCTTCCCTGCGTCCGGGCTGAAAGAAGCCCAGGCAGAGGAGTTCTGAATAGGCACTCCCAGATTTCTTAGCCGATTGTCACTTAGACACTGAAGACCCGAAAAACGCAAGAGAAGAAAAAGTAAGGGGCGGGGGGGGGGGGCGCGAGGAAAAGAGAATCAGCTACTCAAGGCTATGGCAAGAGTAAGGCGCCCAAAGCAGCTGCCTAGGTACTGACTCACCCCTTACCCCCTCCCCCCCATCACTTCCGTGGCTGGGAGAGGGAGTTAAGTAAACAGTTATAGGAAAAAAAAAATAATTGAAGTTTATGACAAACAAGTATCTCCAATACAGCCTCTCAGGAAGCCCATTTCCCAGGCCCTGGCCAGCCAGACGTTCCTGGAGAATAACCACCATGAGAAAATGGGATAGATGCGGCCCTTCAGCGAGTATCAGTGTAAACTGATAAAAGAATCTGAAGTATTCAGGAATATAAGAAAGTTCAAGAGGAGGGCCAGACATCTCTGCCTTTGGGCATCTCGAGTATATACCGGGAGTAAGAATGCCTTCTTCCCAGCAGATGGCAATTCTGGGGTGCGAGGGCTGTTTATTGATCCTCAAATGGCTAAGACTGGAGGGCTCTGCAGAGGTCAAGTATCAGTGAGGCACTTGTGGTGGAAGGACGATGGCCGTGGCTGGACGGGCCGCTAGTGGGAGAGGTGGCCCTTTGCCTGACCTGGAGGCACTACTGTTTCTGGGAGAACCAGCTTAAGGCTCGGGCGGAGCTGGCGGCACAGGTGGGCGGGGCACGCAGAAGGGGCGGGAGCCTGCGTAAGGACTGGGGGCGGGGAGCTGGGCGGTGGGTGACAGGTGCACCAGTGGGCGGGAAAGTGTGTCCATGAAGGATGGTCAGAGGCGGAAGAGGGCAGCTCCAGAGGCTGACCACATTTAACGAGGGCACACTCAGAAGAGTGAAAGAGCCCCATGATGTAAAGGGCATTCTTCTCATAAGCTAAATTGGTGAACTCCGACAGCAGTATCATTGGATATCAGAACATTTTGGAGATAAGAAAACTGAACTGGCTCATGCAAAAGGCCAGTCAACCTTTCAGAATGAAAATTTTTCACACTTGGGAAGTCTTCCAGATTACAGGATTTATATGACAGCAGCTATAGAAAACTTACATCTGTATAAATACTGGTGCCCCAAAGGAGGATAATATTTCATTTGTATTGAGATGTTTTGAGTCGGCCTTAATAATTTAAAATATCAAGTATTAACATTGCATATCATACAAGATCTAATTTCTTCTGCATTGCATCTGAAAACAATAATACTTTCTCGTACAATTCATTGTTGTTTTCTCAAACCACAAATCAATTTCTTCATCAGTCTGAAAATCAGTTAAGCTATATTATATTATAGTTGTTTGCCAATGGCCTTACTGCTTTAGACTTTATTAATTTACTAAGATAACTCAACATTCTAGAAACACTTCAAAAGTAAACTTTTAAAACTTTTCACCAGATTGGCTTCATCTATTTCATTTAATGTGTAGACGTCGAACTTGATAGATGAAGAAATAAAGTTCCCACTGGCTTTTCTGAAGGGCTGGTCTGCTCCAGAAGAAGGTATCTAAATTTACATGTGAATTCCCTGCTCTTTACTTGTCCTGTGTCTTGGTTCACCCTTCACTTTTCTTACGTATTTACTTAAGATGAGATAAGAAGCTGGTTTTAGACCATTTGGGCCAAATTTCAAATTTCATATGGATTAAAAAATAATAAACATAAGGGATAATCTAATATCCTCATAAATTATTTTAGAAACATAATAATCATGTCATACTTCATGTCCAGGTTTAATGTCCGCTGGGTTTTTTTTTCCCCTTTGTTAAAGTTTCAAGTCATGTGCCCAAAAATGTGGGAAAAAAAAAAATTGGGTCAGAGGTAAGTTCAGATAGATTGGGCTGTGACTGCAGTAGTACACACACATACACATACACACACACACACACTCTCAAATGTCTACGTTAAGCTCAAAAGACAGAGCTGTAAGCTATGACATTATGAGTGAATTTCCAATATCTATTTGTCTGAATAGAGAACTCCAATGAAACAGAAACAGGACCTGACAGAGCTCAAGACTTAGCACGAGAAAAGACAGAGAGAACAAACCCTATCAGCTAAGAAATAACACGCTGGGGAAGAGTAGTGGTTCTCATGAAAATGTCAGTGAATCACCATGGAACAAAATTCAAAAGCCACTGACCCCAATGAGAGCTTCCAGTGGAAACATGTGGATCTTGCTTCATTTCATTTAAAGACTTTGCTTTACATTTCATTGAAATACTATCATAAGCACTTCCCCAGCTTTCCTGATATGTGTTTTCTTATTTTATATTGCTACAGAAGACTGGCTAATGATCACACTAAGTTTTCAAGGGGTCTTCAGGAAAAAGAGAGACATGCCAGTTAATCAATATCATTATCAAAAACAAGTAGGACATTTCTGATCTCTTAAAACATGCACTGAGTGCTCAACAGCTGAACGAGAACAGAAGACAATTCCCATTTCTATTTTTTACAATAACTTATCATTTAAGAAGACCTATTTGCTTATAGAATATATTCATACATACCAACTCTTCCTGCTGACTTGCTAAAAGGTCATGACTGAAGGCAAGCTGACTTACGCAGACCACGAATCTGTCGGGAAATATACGGAGTTCTGTACAAAAACGAAGGAAATCGCGTTACTAAATCACATACAAAAGACTACCAACACAGCAATGGCTGGTCCCAGATTTCTGAGTTACCGTCATAAGCATGTATGGATAAGACATGTGTCTCTTCTCCCCTCCCCTCCTTTCAGGGTTTGCCATCAAGTGGGCGGGACAAGCACAAAGCTCTGGGGATGGTCCGCGAGGCTGCAAATCGGTCCACCTGAGCCCCTGGACCATTACATTGCATGAAACCCTCAGGATAGGTCTTTAGGGCTTTCCCTCTGTGTAAGTTTGCTGTCTTCTGCTCAGAGGTCACATTTGGGAAACAGGATCAACGTTTATTAACGAGTGTTCAGGCGGCCACAGGAAGAGGGAGACGATCTGAAAACGTGACTCATCCACGTTCTTACTTAGTTGATCCTCTCCTTGGTCAGCTGGTCTTGGGCAGGTTCCCCTGCACTGGAGAGCAAACTCTCAATCTGAACCAGGCTATGAATTAATGGACAGACTTGAGAAATGGTTAAATAGGTAACAGTAGAGATGATACGACTATATACCGCAGCTGCAGTAATCTATTATGACAACTTCTTAAAGCCAAGCCACTGGCTGGGGGTGGGGTGGGGAGGGAGGTGAATGAATCACAGGACCGGACTTCTCAGCATTCAGTGGTAAATGCTATCTGTGTGTCTCCTTGCTCCATCTCTCCATCCATCTCTCTGTTCCTCAGTGAAGCCCCCCTACCTATCTCGGGAGCCATGTCTCCAGTTGGATCGGTATTAGTCCAATATTTAAATAAAGACCTAGGCAATGGCGGTCCCCACCATGAAGGGTGGCTAGGTTGTATTTTAACAAAGTTAACGGGCTCATTTTCCTAAGAGAAATGAACAGATGGAAGGCCCCAGTGAGAGAGTCATACAGTCAAGTGACACTGAATGTTAAGAAAGTGCAGGTAATTGCGAAGATTCCAAGAAACGAACCTCTGTACAGTCATTTTTATTTTTATTTATTTATTTTTTGTCTTTTTGCCTTTATCTAGAGCCGCACCCGCGGCATATGGAGATTCCCAGGCTAGGGGTCTAACAGGAGCTATAGCTGCCGGCCTTCGCCACAGCCACAGCATCCGAGCCGCGTCTGCAACCTACACCACAGCTCACGGCAACGCTGGATCCTTAACCCACTGAGCAAGGCCAGGGATCGAACCTGCGACTTCATGGTTCTTAGTCGGATTCGTTAACCACTGAGCCATGAAGGGAACTCCTGTACAGTTATTTTTAAAGTCCTTGTTTCACATCTTATCCATGAAAATCATCCCAGGAAGCTGATCTAGATTTTCTTTCCAATGCTCACATCGACTTGGGGAACAGGCATTAGCATCTGTTGTTGTTGGCTGGACACGTCTGATATCATCTCCTCAGTGGACATCTTGACTGGAGGAAATGCGGGGGCAGCTGGTCTCCTCACACACCCCGGACAGGCTCTGGGCCAGGAAAGCACCTTCTCGTGGACACACCTGCTCTACACCCTGGGGCCCCCGTGTGCACAGACAACGGTGAGAGGATTCGCAGTTGAAATGCCTGCCCAGTCACTCGGGAGCGCCACCAAGGTGCTGAGATGCAGCAGGAAGGGAAAGTGGAGTGTGGTCCACCTCACTGAGCTCGGGCAGGCAGTAAACTGGGCAAGTTGGGGGAAAGAAAAAAATCACAAATGCTTGCAGACACTGTTAGTGCCTCAATATCATGAAGGCTATGAGGCAACTAGGAATCCATCCTTCACTCTCTGCTCTTCTCTTAGAATAAGCTCATTGTGCAGAAGGACCAATGACCCAAGAAATCAGCTTCTCACCTGAACGCCGCGAGCCCCGGAGGCACTGGAGGCGAATCCCTCTCTTGAGAAAATAGGCTGTGATGTGAAAGCCATAACCTATAAAGTGAAAGAAGACAGCGTTAGGTTATCAGCTTGCTGGCGACTGAATCTCACTGGGCCCAACCCAGTGCCAGCCTCCAGTGAGCACTCAGTAACCACCTAGCAAACGAAAGAGTACAAAAACCAGTGCACACTCAGCTCCTCCCAGAGGCCTGGCCACAGTACCTGCGTCGGCCTGCCGTCCCTGAAGTGGCTCAGTTGCTTTACCTGTACAATGGGATCAATCAGGAGGTCTGACTCAAAGGGTCTAACAATCAGGCCTGAGAGCGGGGATGACCGCTTCAGGCTGGGCCGGTGCACGGATCTCAGCCACCCTCTGATCGATGCTCAGTACTTATCGGCTCACACAAAGAAGAACTTCTTGTTTTCGCTTTCTCTTTTTCGGCTGCACTGGCAGCAGATGGACGTTCCCAAGCCAGGGATCAAATCGGAGCCAGCTGCAGCAACGCCAGATCCTTAACCCACTGCGCCGGATATCAAACTGGCGCCTCCACAGGGACAAGCCGGATCTTTAACCTGCTGCGTCGTCACAGCAGGAACTCCCACGGAAAGAAGAGTTTAATACCTACTTAAGATGGGTGTATTTCACCTGTAAACAAGTTATTCCAATTCAAGTCCGGCAAAACCTTTATATAAGATGAGATGAAATAGGAAATGAGCATACTCCCCCCTCCACCCCCCAAAAAAAGAGGCAGAAAGATAACTCTCTAATACACCAGAATGGCCAAAAGGCCAAGGGCACCAAGTGTTGGCAAGGATGTGCATGGACTGGACTTCTCATGTACTACTGGTGGAAGCATAAAATGGTAGAGCTTTTTTCAACATCTACTTGAGTATCTAAAGCTGAACTTCAGCATAAACACCCAGTGCAGGGACAGCACTTTTCGCAAGAGTCCCAAACTGGAACCAATGCAGATATCCATCAAAAGTAGAATTTTTTTTTTTTTTTTGGCTCTTTTGGGCCACACCTGCGGCATACGGAGGTTCCCAGGCTAGGGATTGAAACAGAACTGCAACTGCCGGCCTACGCCACAGCCACAGCCACATGGGATCCGAGCCACCTCTTTGACCTACACCACAGCTCACAGCAACACCACATCCTTAACCCACCAAGTGAGGCCAGGGATCGAACCTGCATCCTCATGGATCCTAGTTGCGTTCGTTAACCGCTAAGCCACAAGGGGAATTCCAAAAGCAGAATTTTTTAACTGAAGGAAAGCAGGGAGGTAACAGCCACACAGGACAATGCTGCACTGCCTCTAAAAATGAATTGCTATAAGCACAGGCCACATTGGAACTAAAGCTCCCAAACATAATGCTAAGTGAAAGGAGCCTGGTCCAAAGGAGTGCACCCCATCTGTGATGATGGAGATGCTTCTGTTCACCTTACAGGTGGCAACGTCATTTCAGGTGGCTCACGGAAAGTACCAGCAGAATACCCTCTACCCTCCTTCCTTTCTCCCTTCCAGCCCTGCTCAAGGAATAAACTACTCTGCTGATGCCTCTCCTGAAAAGATCAAGTCGAAAACATCCCAGGTAACACGGGAGAATACTTGTTAGAAGTAAAAGAAGTGAGGGAGTTCCCGCTGTCGCTCAGCGGTAAAGAAACCAACAGTGTCCGTGAGATGTGGTTCCATCCCTGGCCTCGCTCAGCAGGTGAAAGATCTGGCATTGCCACAAGCTTTGGCATAGGTCGTAGACACGGCTCAGATCTGGTGTTGCTGTGGCTGTGGTGTAGGCCAGCTGCTGCAGCTCTGATAGCCTGGGAACTTCCCTGTGCCGCAGACACAGCCCTAAAAAAAAAAAGAAGAAAAGGAAAAAGAAAAAAGAAAGAATCAGAAGTGAAAGACTCGTCAAAGAGGGGTGAGGATTTCCAGGTTCTAAAATAACCTCGGGTGACTGCTAACCCTCAGTATTTCACCCATGAAATTGGAAGGGCCAGGTGTTGAAAGAGGAGGTCTCTAGGCCCACTGGACTCTTCAAAGACCATGCCTATGATTGTTTTGAAATAGCTTGTATATATAAGAATACAGTGAAAGATGTTTCCAGTTTTATGTTCAAGCATCCTTCTGCCACTCTCATAGAAAGATCCAGAACATCAGTGACTACAGACTCAATGTTCTGTCTACACAAGCTATGCCTCTGACAGCACAGCTGCTTTAGTCACGGGGATTTCGAAATAACAGTGACATCTACGACGGGATAGCTCCAGCTTTACTGAGATGAAATATGTTTTTTTCCTCACACACTTGAAATGGATTGCATTTTGGTCATGTGGCTTTCTTCTGCTTAAAATGTCAAACGAAATATGCACATGCTGGCATTATTCTGAGTGCTTTAAAATAAATACTTCAGCCCTTAGGTCACCGAGAGAGTGGAAGTGACATCCACATCTGTTTATCTGTCCTACTCCTGGGGGAGGGGAATGGGCAGAGCGGACTTAGAAACACAAAGAAAAGGGATTTCCAAAGAAAGGATTTATAACGTGGGTCTTCCAAAGGACTGAACAACGACAAAAATGCAACATGTAGGTCATTCTGCCTTTGCTGGTGGCTCATACCGAGCGCTCGTAGCCCCCAAGGTGATCGAGATTCAGATGCAGGCTCAAATTTTCAAAGCCCCTTTCCCTGCACACAATCTCTAGCAATAAATTGTTATTGGTAGGAAGGGGCGACATCTGAAATTGACCATGAAAACTCTAGCTCAAGTTCAGGAAGCCTGGTATCTGGAGATACCACTTGAGTGACCGCTAATCCGGCTTGGTCAGCTGCCTCAACACGACACCTTCCGCTACAGCAAAGAAAGTAGTGTTAAGTCAGATTCTGACTGATTTACGACTGACACTGCTGCGAGAAGTGAGTTTACGGAAACCGTTCCTGCTCTGTCCTGGACTCCCAGGATAGGGCTGTTTGAGGGAATCATTCCTAAACCGGTGTCTTATGGTTTCAGTGCCTGCCTCATGGCACCTACAAGAGAAATGGCAAGTTTACCACGTAAAAGAGATCCGCGCCTGCTTAGTGCAAATTCCACTGGCCACAGGAAACCTTATTGTTTAAAGAGAAAACTTGGAGAGAAAACACAGAAAGTATTTGTGTCAGTTCCTATGGCAAGCTAATTTTGATGTGTAAACCAAGAAACTCCTGCTGACATACACTGAACTGAAAAGCTTAGCTGTGTTTCATGTGTCCAGAGGTAATAGGCAGCGATGAAGACGATGTTCACTTTTTAATGAAATCACCTTCACAGAACTGGGTGGGCCACTGAGATCTTGTACTTATCCGGGTAAAGCAAAGCTCCACTATTCTCAAAAGCTAAATGACAGTTTGGCAAAAAATTCAGGAGGCCCTCTGCTTCGCCTTCTTGGGCACCTGCTCCCAGCTTGCAACACTGATGTTCTAAATGCCTGGAACCGGAGTCAGGGCTGGGGTTGGGGGGGAGAGCAAAACAGAAATCATAAATTGATAAACCTTTTCATTTGAAAACTACATGGCAAGGGTATTCCAGAGGCACTTGTAAGTCACTTTTTTTTTTTTTTTTTTTAATTTAGGGTTAGGGCTGCACCTGCGGCACATGGAAGTTCCCAGGCTAGGGGGCGAATCGGAGCTGCAGCTGCTGGCCTATGCCACGGTCACAGCAATGCAGGATTTAATCCCCATTTGCGACCTACACTGCAGCTTGCAGCAACACCAGATCCTGAACCCACTTAGCGAGGCCAGGGATCGAACCTGCATCCTCACAGACACTCTGTCGGGTTCTTAACCCACTGAGCCACAGCGGGAGCTCCTGTTTTCTTGTTAGCTATCGTGGTCTTCCCTAACCTGAAAAAACTGTCTTCAGCAAGAGACTGGGGTTAGAGAGGACTGCTTTGTAGCACAGCCATCTTTCTACCAGGACTCTTGAGGTATGTCAGCTTCTAGAAGGGATTTATCTTTCCGCACTGCTTAATGTCACAGGGCATCCAGTACCAGCAAAAGGCCGTCTCCCTGGGCCTCCAAGCAGCCTCAAGATCTCCCATTCCCACGCCTCGGGTTTCATACCTTATAAAGAGCTACTGGAGTTCCTGTCGTGGCGCAGTGGTTAACGAATCCGACTAGGAACCATGAGGTTGTGGGTTCGATCCCTGCCCTTGCTCAGTGGGTTAAGGATACGGCGTTGCCGTGAGCTGTGGTGTAGGTTGCAGACACGGCTCGGATCCTGCGTTGCTGTGGCTGCGGTGCAGGCCAGTGGCTACAGCTCCAATTAGACCCCTAGCCTGGGAACCTCCACATGCCGCGGGTGCAGCCATAAAAATGACAAAAGGCAAAAAAAAAAAAATATATATATATATATATATAAAGAGCTGCTATGCTTCTTCCTACCTTTCTACAGAGAGCCTCCCGACCCCAGTGAAGCCCCAGATGATGACTTGTTACCACATTCACTTCCTTCTGGCTCATCTAGTTTTTACCTAGGAAAACTAAGTATCCAAGAATAAAAAGGAGGCGGGGGTGATATTTGTGAGAGAAAAGAAAAGCTGCTCCATGGTTTAAGGACAGAGTTCTGCTATTTCATCTCACATTCTGTCTAAAACAAACTGCTCCAAATGCCTGCATTAGAAATTCAGTGACAGAGTTCCCGTCGTGGCTCAGTGGTTAACGAATCTGACTAGGAACCATGAGTTTGCGGGTTCGATCCCTGGCATCGCTCAGTGGGTCAACGATCCGGCGTTGCCGTGAGCTGTGGTGTAGGCTGCAGACGTGGCTCGGATCCCGTGTTGCTGTGGCTGTGGCATCAGCTGGCGGCTACAGCTCCTGGCCTGGGAACCTCCCTATGCCACTGGTGCGGCCCTAAAATGACAAAGACAAAAAAATAAAAGAAAAGAAATTCAGCGACTTCATGAACAGAAAGGGCAAAACAAACCAAAAAAGAAAAAAAAAATCAAGTATGAGTTGAACAAATTCTATCCTGGCTGAGCAAGGCAGTAGATTAGTTTTAAGTAGCACAGTGCTCTGATGAGTAATACTCTTGAAGGGAGCGGTCGTTTATTTGGGTGGTTATATTTCATCGTCCCAAGACACTAAGAGCAAATAACCTACATGGAGTTTTTACTGTAAAACTATCCAGTTTTGCTTGTTTTCCAGGGGATTCACGGCCAAGGGGTCTTGAGCTTCCCTAAGACTGCCGGAGTCTGGGGGGAGATGCTGAGGTCCGGTGCGAAATAGCGGGAAAGCCCTCTCCCACAGCGACTATGAGCCATTCACGGAGGGCCTGGGAAACTGCCTCTGGCCAGCCTGCTGAGCCCCTGGGCGGCCTGGCAGGTGAGCGCCGTTCACAGTGGGCTCCACCCACCCCTGCGAGGCCCTTGTCCAACACGGCCTCTTCCCAGAGCGCAGGGCAGCCTCAGGAAGACCTACTGGGTCCCACGGTGTCTCGCTCCCTGAGATGACTTCTTCCTTACTGTCATCATTCACAAGCAGGACGAATTTCAAACATCCCAAAGTGTGGAAAAAATGGCGCCACCAACGTCCAAGAGCCCACCATCTAGATTCAGTAATGGTTAATATTGGGCCACATTTCATAGACGCACTTGCTAAACCATTTCAAAACAGACATCAGGACAATTTGCTCCCAAATGTGGGAGCACAGCCTGCCCAACAATGACATTCTTTTTTCCCCCCTTTTTTTTAATCTTTTTAGGACCTCACCAGTGGCATATGGACGTTCCCAGGCTAGGGGTCTAACAGGAGCTGTAGCCGCCGCCTACGCCACAGCCACAGCCACATGGGATCCGAGCCGCGTCTGCGACCTACACCACAGCTCACAGCAACGCCAGATCCTTAACCCCCTGAGCGATGCCAGGGATTGAACCCACAACCTCATGGTTCTTAGTTCGTTAACCACTGAGCCACGACGGGAACTCCAACAATGACATTCTTGCTCAAAGAGCCAGTCCACATTCAAATTCTCAAAGTGCCCCCCGCCCCCAAATATCTATCACCGATTTTCCTCCTGAACCAGGATCGCACCAAAGGTCATGCATTGCCTCTGGTCATATCTCACACCTCCTGTAACCCAGAATAATCTCTTTTTTTCATAACTCTGATCTTTCAAAAAGATCAGGCTAGCTGTCCTCAGTGACCCTTGTTTAGGATCTGAACTTTAAAAAAAAAAAATCTCAGCTGCCTAAATACAGATTTTCAACCTGCATGTTATTTTAGCATGCCAGTCATTTATTAATTTGGACCACTTCTTTAGCTGCTGCAGGAAATTGCAGGTTTGGACTGAAGCTATCATTACAGTTCAAAGTTGGGAACACAGATGACTTGAAGATTTTGTCCTAAAGCGAATTTCAAAGAAATCAAATCTTAAATTTATAGATACTCCAATTTCCAGCAAAGGTAAGCTTACCTAAGCAGGTGGACAGTGATCTCATACTGGTCTACATTTGTTTGCCACTTGGTGGCAATGAGATGACCAGGTGCTGACCCAGAGGCAGCTCTGTTCTTTGAGCCAGTTCAGCCACGTGACTGTTTCCCGTCTGAGGTCATGGTCAGTGCTCATTCCCCAGCTGAAGACCTGGGTGAGATTTAATGTGAAAGCAGAGTTCCCATCGTGGCTCAGCGGAACCGAATCCAATGAGCATCCATGAGGATACACGTTTGATCCCTGGCCTCGCTTGGGTTAAGGATCCAGATTTGCCATGAGCTGTGGTGTAGGTCACAGACAAGGCTCGGGTCCCGCATTGCTGTGGCTGTGGCCTAGGCCGGCGGCTACAGTTCCAATTTGACCCCTAGCCTGGGAACCTCCCTATGCCTCTCAGGTGTATTTACAACTCAGGACTTCTGAAACTGTGCCTCTTCGAAATTTACACCTGTCCTTACCAGATGGTCAAAGGCAGAATCATAAGTTTCCTGCCATCTCTGAGAACATAAAGGGAGACTAAAGATGAGACCGGGCCATTGGAAAAGCCCTTATGGGGCCCTTTGGAACATTTTGGAGGCCAAAGCATGACCTTCACCATTGCTGATGTGGGTGTGGTTATAGAAAGAGATTGTTCTGTGGGAACCAAAAAATAAGCGTCCTGTCATAAGTTTAAGAATACATACCCAGGATCCTAGTCTAAGACCACGACTGGGAAACGATTTGGGCTGGGTAAGTGGAATATTTGGTCCTAAGCTAAAAATTTTACTTATTACCCAAGACATTTAGAGACTCCAAGAAAGTTCCCTTGAGATAACATTTCATGTCTTTAAATAAGGACAGTCCTGGACTCTGAGTCACAATAAAGTTATGTCTATTTGATGCCAAAACAAATGGGCAAGCTGGTTAGATCCATTAAAAAGAAAAAGAAGAAGAAGAAGAAGAAAGAAAAATCTGTGAACAAAATCGTTCCTTGAGGCTAAATTTGCTTAGGAAAAAAAATTCTATTCTACCTGTAACCTCACTGACTGTATGGAATACTGCTGGCTACTTAATTTTGTTATTGAGAGGATCCATCAGAGAGTGTTAACACTGAATGAGAAACCTTTTTTAGGCCAGATAAAAATTAGAATAAAATGAAAAATTATCACCTCAGATTTCTTTCCTATACTGCTTTCCTACTCTTTTGTTTATAAAAATGTGCCCTTAACAGTAAACATGAAAACCGTGTTTAGATAATATTCAAGTACAGGTGAAATGATATTCAAAATGATGTCTCTCACAATAATGATGGGAATGACAATGATACTGGGTGACTCATAAAGCTCAAGGTTACCGACAAGACCATTCCCTCACATTTACATAACTATGCATAACAGAAACCCAAACTTTTTAACAAACCTTCCAAATGAGGTAGCTAGTTGTTTGAACTACTGGCTACTTAAAGCAAGGTCCCTCTGCAATGGTGTCAAACTTTCTGTCCCTAAGATGAGGGATGGCAGATGAAAAAGCCTATTGCAGAGAGCACACTGCAGCTCCGACGATATGTGCATTGAGAAAAAGAGTTCAGGATCAATGGACTCACAGGACAAGAAAGATCTTTTAGAAATCATCTGGCCTGCCTCCCGTTTATTACTCACAACCACATTTAAACCATAGTTTAAAAACAATACTGTGAGGCCAAATGAGAAATGCCACACCTATGCATGTGCAACTCAATTCTTCCTTTACCATCTGAACTGAGGTTGCAGACTTAAATGCTTTAAAGGGTAAGACAGGTAACAGGAAAGGGCTGGGTTCTGACAGTGGGAAACTGGAGAAAGTACACACCTGGTTTAAAAAGGCCAGCTGCTACCATCTGTCAGCTGCCACTGTAAATGGGGGCACAGGGGACCAGATTTTAGACCTTGCCAGAAAAGTTGGAAATCTAAATTTTTTTTTTTATCTGTCTTTTTTAGGGCCACATCGTGGCACATGGAGGTTCCCAGGATAGGGGTCGAATTGGAGCTACAGCTGCTGGCCTACACCACAGCCACAGCCACACAGGATCTGAGTCAAATCTGTGACCTACACTGCAGCTCACAGCAATGCCAGATCCTTAACCCACTGAGCGAGGCCAGAGATCGAACCCGTGTCCTCATGGATTCTAGCCGGATTCACTAACCACTGAGCCATGATGGGAATTCTGGAAATCTAAATTTTTATGCAGAGTCTCTAAAATTTTAAATTAGCGATGAATGCAAATTTTAACAATATCCTGGGCACTCCAAAGGGAATGTTTCTGAGGGCTCCTTCAGCTTTGCACTGTCAGTCTGCCATTTCTAAACTGAATAACTTGCACGTTATTTTTTAAATTTCTTATTTGTTTACTAAAATGTAGTTGACTTACAATGTGCCAATTTCTGCAGTACAACAAAGTGAGTCAGATACATACACATATATATTCTTTTTAAATTATTTTCCATCATGGCCTGTCCCAGGACACTGGATATAGTTCCCTGTGCTATACAGTAGGATCTTGTTGTTTATCCATTCTGAATGTAACAGCTTGATCTACTAACCCCAAACTCCCCACTGTCCATCCCATTCCCTTCCCCAGGCCCGCTTGGCAACCACAGGTCTGTTCTCCATGTCTGTGACTCTGCTTTTGTTTTGAAGATAGGTTCATTTGTGCCATATTTTAGATTCCACATGTAATGGTGTTTGTCCTGCTCTTTCTGACTTCATTTGGTATGAGAGTCTCTAGCTACGGCCATGTTGCTGTGAATGGCATTACTTTGTTCATTTTAGGGCTGAGTAGCTGAATCATTCCCTAGCTGAGGTTCATTTCTTTCGTCCTGTCCTCGGCAGAGCTGAAGGAACGCTGGCCATTAGCACGTGCTTGGAGACAGGTATTCAGTTTCAATGCAGTCATTTATTCTAAGCTAAATAAACCCAGGTCCTTAATCTCACTACACGGGATGTGTTTATCTACCTTTAAATCATCTTTCTGACACTTCTAAGTCCTAATGTTAAGGATACACAGTTAAGCGTTTGACTCAATGTGGGAGAGAAAATGGAAAGATTATACTATTTTTAGAAAACCTTAATTGTAAGAATGTGTAAGACCTATACTTTAAAAAAATCATAAAGCTTACATTGATAATAATTTTTAAAAAGACTTGAAAAGATTTGCGCATATGCCAGGTTCTTGCTTGGAAGGGCTGACACGTGAACTGTTCCCACATCTATTTACTTAACAAACATATACCGAGTGACTATTATGTACCAGACAATTCCGATCAAAATCACAACGAAAATGTTATTTTGGGTGTCAAGGGAGAAGGCAGTTTAGAAGTTGCCAAAAGGAATTCTAAAAATAATCAAAAAGAAGACTAAACTAGTAAGAACAGGGGAAAAAATTCAAAATGAAAAATTTTTTTCTAATTACAAGTAACATACTTGATGTTACTTAACATACTTAAAACACTAAACAGGAGTTCTCTTGTGACACAGCGGGTTAAGGATCTGGCATTGTCACTGCAGTGGCTGAGGTCGCTGTCGTGACACAGGTTCGATCCCTAGCCTGGGAATATCCTTATGTTGTGGGCATGGCCAAAACAAACAAACAAAACTAAACAAAAACAAAAAGGAGGTATAAAGAGAAGGTTAAATCATCAAGCCAATCACTCAGAGATAGTCACTTAGTCACTTTGAAATTCTCCAGATATTTTCTCATATATATTTTCCTCATATAGATTTTTCTCATATATAACACATATATTCTTTTTTTACAAAAATGAAGACACATTATAAATGTTGCTTTAGGAAGTTCCCATCATGGCTCAATGGTAAAAAACCTGATTAGTATCAGTGAGCACGTAGATTTGATCCCTGGTCTCGCTCAGCGGGTTAAGGATCCAGCACTGCTGTAGCTGTGGTATAGGCTGGCAGCTGAAGCTCTGATTCAGCCCCTAGTCTGGGAACTTCCATATGCCTTGGGTGGGGCCCTAAAATGACCAAAAAAAAAAAAAAAAGTTGCTTTATAATCTGATTAAAAAAAAGCGTTAATGTCCAATGACTTTGCATATGGCATCCGTTAGGAATCCACTTTATTCTTTCCCCAACGAATACCCAATTGAATATTCAGTAGAAGGTCCCCACAGAGCTTTGATGCCAGCTCTGTCATACACAGGCCTGTGTCTCTGAGTGAATTTATTCTATTGACTTATCAGTCAATGCCCGCTGCGTTAATCACCTGAGCCTTATTTAGAATGAATCTTAGTATCCAGCAGAGCAAGGCCCTCTCCTGATCCCCAAAACTGCTTCTCGCCTTCATCAGGATTATTCAGAGTTATTCTTGGCTCTTCATGCTGTCACAGAGCTTTTAGTATTAGCTTGTCAAACTACATGAAGAAAACCTGCTGGGAGTTTGACTAGAGGCCTTGAATCTACAGATCGAGTTGGAGAAAAATAATCTCTTTATGATGGTGAGACTTCCTGTACATTATTAACATAGCAAATCTCCCAATTAGTTTTAAGGACTTTTAAAATGTCTTTCAGTAAAAGTTAAAATTTCCTGCATACTGTATTACGTTTATTGTGAGGTACTTCCTATTTTTTATTGTTGCCATGGTACATGTTAGCTCCTAAAAATTACATTTTTTTCTACTGTTTGCTATTGAAAGTGACTTGTTGTGTGTGTCGACCTGCAGCTGAAAAACCTCTTTTTTTTTTTTTTTTAAGGGTCAAACCCACAGCATTTGGAAGTTCCCAGGCTAGGGGATGAATCGGAGCTGCTGTGGCTGGTCTACGCCATATCTACAGCAATGCCAGATCCAAGCTGAGTTTGCAACCTACATCACAGCTCACGGCAATGCTGGATCATTAACCCATTGAGCAAGGCCAGAGCCTAAACCCGCATCCTCATGGACACTAGTTAGGTTCTTAACCTGCCGAGCCACAATGAGAACTCCTGAAAAACCTATTAAATCCTCTTATTAATTCTAATAATTAGTCTGCGTTATTTCCCTTAGACTTTTATGTGTACATTTACCCCCCAAATGACCCTTTTGATGTTTATTTCCAGTATTTCCCATCTTATTGTTTGGATCATGAATGACCATAGCTGCCTTTCTGCATCCAGTTATCCTATGTATGTTCCCCTTTAACGTGTTAGTGTTGTAAATACACTAATGATGACCCAACTGTGCCTGATGTCAGGATTCTTTTTCTGTGTTGCCAAGTCTGGTTTGCTAGCATTTAGTTTAGGATTTCCACGTTTATGTTTGAGTGAGACTAACTTGTAATTTTCCTCCCTTTAATGTCCTTTTCTGGTTTTAGTGTCACCTAAATCTCCTAAAATGACTTGGAAATGTTAACTCTTATTCAACTATATACAATTGGACTTACCCACTTCTTGAATTTTGAGGGAATTTCCTGTTAAAATATCCAGACTTGGTACTTTCTGCAGTCGTGGTCTAAATTCTTTAACTGGGACTATTCCAGGTTTTCTATTTATTCTAAACTCAGCTTTGCAGTTTATCTTTTTTCATATTTTTTTTCCTTTTCCTCTAAGTTTTCAAATTTATTAGCCAGAAGTTGTTCTTAAGTGTTTTATTAGTCTTTTAATTTCCACTGGCATTTAATTACATCATCTTTTTCATTACTAGTATTTCTGCTTTCTAATAATTTTCTCCATCTTCTCCCTTGATTGTGACCATGTTTATTCTTGAAATTTTATTTCAAAATCCTAAATTTGAACATTTTAAAAATCCTTTCCACTATACATTTTCTGTATACAATTCTTTATTTTCTTTTATTTCTCTTATCTATTTTCCTTGAGTTTATTAATTTGTTCTTTATCTAACATCTTAAGCTAGATACCTAACTCATTCATTTTCAGCCTTTCTCCTTTTCAAATACAAGCTACAAAGCTGCTCTTCAGAGGTTTGCCTTACAACTTTTGGAAAGCAGTCTTTTAATTATCATTCAGTTTTAAAAATTTTCTGATTTCAATTCAGATTTCTTTCTGATACATATTATACACAAATATACTTTTAATTTCCAAAAGTACCTCTTTGTTATTAATTTCTAAGCTAGAGAATGTGATCTATCTTGATGATAATATCCTGTGAGATTTTGTGAGGCTTGCTTCAGTCTAACGTGATCTAGTTTCATAATGTTCTCTGTAAATTTGATAATTATGGGCATTCTTTGGTTACTGAGTTTAGAGTTCAAAATAGGTCCACTGGTTCAAGCTTGTTGTTTGTTTTGGTCAAATCTTCTGTATCTTTAGGAACTATATTATCATCACATAGGTTTAGAAATTTTTTGGGGGGGAGGTACCCACGGCATATGAAGGTTCCCAGGCTAGGAGCTGAATCAGAACTGTAGCTGCTGGCCTACGCCACAGCCACAGCAACACAGGATCCAAGCCATGTGTGTGACCTATGCCACAGCTCATGGTAATGCCAGATCCTGAGCGAAGCCAGGGAGTGAAGCTGCGTCCTCATAGATGCTAGACAGATTCGTTTCCACTGAGCCACAACGGGAACTCCCCAGAATTTTTGTAGTTCAATAAATTGAACCTTTATTCAACAGTCAGTGGTCTACTTTGACTTTAATAATGTGTCCTCTGCCTTAAAGGTTTTTGATTTGATACAAATATACCTGCTCCAGCTTGCTTTTCAGTGGTGCCTGTCTGGTGTATCCTTTGCCTTTTGACTTTTCTGAAGTCTTATGTGTTAAGGGTATCTCTAACAAATAACACATGAATAAAATTTTACCAATTTAGTCTTAAAAATATTCAACTATTATCAATAAATATGGGTTAACATCTATTATTTATTTTGTTATTCGTTTTACTTTCTGTTTTCTTTTTAAAGTTTTTTTTTATTACTTTCTTTTGGGTTGGATTATTTGTTTTTCCTCCCTTTCCATTTTCCTTCTTCTGCTCTGAAATTTATGCCATCTCTTTCTATTCTTGCAGTAGCTCACACTATAACATTTATTTATTATCTGGGCCGCACCCGCAGCACATGGAGATTCCCAGGCTAGGGGTTTAAACAGCAACTCGGGATCAGAGCCGTGTCTGTGACCCACACCACCACCTCACAGCCACGCTGGATCCTTAACCCGCTGAGCAAGGCCAGGGATTGAACCCCCATCCTGACGGATGCTAGTCAGATTCGTCAACTGCTGAGCCACGACAGGAACTCCACACTGTAATTTTTAAAATGAACATTTAACCTAACAAGTCTGAAGTTAGTCTACCTTTTTACCCACTTCCAAAAAAGTCAAGACCTAAGAATGCCTCAGCTAATCATACTGTTACTGCACATCTGCCAATGCTTTCCAGGATTTTAGTTTTAACTTGACTTTATAAATCCTACAGATTATTCACTTTTGTTGCTTAGCTGCACCCCCCTGGTTATTATTCTCTTGGTTCACATCTGCCTCTCTCCCAGGCCTCTTCTCTGAGATCAGGCCCTGCTTCCTGAAAAACATCCTTCCAAAGTCCTTTAATGATGCTTTGTGAGCAGCAAGCTTTTTCAGTTGCCTATGTATCTGAAATGGCTTGATTTCCCCTTCAACCTTGAAAAACAATTTCACAGGATATAGAATTCTAGGCCAACAATTATTTTTTTCTTGGAATTTTGAAAAAAATCATTCCAGTAGTTTGGATTCTATTTTTGTTGCTAATTGATTTTTTTTTTTTAAGAGGATCTGTCTTTTCCTTCTGGCAGCTTTTAAGATCTCTTTTAAGTCTTTGGTGTTTTGGGAACTTACTAGAGTATATCCAGGACCTTTTGAAAAATATATCCTACTGGATCTGCTGAGATTTTTGTTTGTTTTGATTTTTTTTTAAGGGCTGGCTGCACCCAAGGCATATGGAAGTTCTCAGGCTAGGGGTCAAATTGGAGTTGGAGCTTCCAGCCTATGCACTGAGATTTTTTTTTTTTGGCCTTTTGGGGCTGCACTTGTGGCATATGGAGGTTCCCAGACTGGGGGTCTAATTGGAGCTGTTGCTGCCGGCCTATGCCAGAGCCACAGCAACGCCAGATCCAAGCCACCTCTGCAACCTACACCACAGCTCACGGCAATGCCGGATCGTTAACCCACTGAGCGATGCCAGGGCTTGAACCCGCAACCTCATGGCTCCTGGTCAGATTCGTTTCCACTGAGCCACACTGGGAACTCCTGCACTAAGATTTTTTTTAAACCAGAGAATTTATTCTTCACTAATTTTGCAAAGCTATGAGTATTTTTCACTTTAATTCCTACCTTCAAGGCCCTTTTCATTATTCTCCTGGAACTATGATTTTTCTTATGATGAACCTGTTTTCTCTTTTCTGAATTTGCTAGGATCTTTCTGAAACTCTGACGGATACAATATTCTAGGAGAAAATTCCTAATTAACATTTCCACAAAGAGTATAACAGCATGTCCATTTCCCTTTATTCACAAAAACATTGGGCAATATCAGTCTTTATCTACCTAAGAGGCGGACACTTATTGCTCATGCCTTTTGAATTTCTATTTCTTTGATTGCAAATAAGGATAAACTTTATTTTGGATGTCTACGATTCATTTGCATTTCTACATGTCCTTTGCTCATTTCTCTCAGGGTGCAGAGCTTTTTTTACTTTTGGTTTTTCTCACTGATTTGTAAGCATGGTTTTATAATAAGTACATTAACCTTTTATCTGAAAAATGTTTTCTTCCCATATTATCATCTTATACTTTTAACTTTGTTTACAGAGTTTATACTAATTTTATTTTGCCCAAGTATTTTCCCCTTTTATTTAGTAAAACGTTTTGTTTTGACACTCTGATATAAAGCGCTTTCCCATGCCCAAAGAAAATAAAATCACTTATATTATCATTTTCTTGCAATATTTTTATCTTATGTTTAGACAAAAAAATCACAAACTAGTGGCCTACAAAGGTGCACATGGTCCTATAAATTTTTTTAAATTAGTTACAAACATTTTAAGGACTGGGAAAGTTTACATTAAAATACGGACTTTTAGCTTCGCTTGAAAAATCAAAACAGGCCTGCACTTGTACAATGGCTCAGAGTGGCTGATATTATAGAAGCTGTGGCAAGAAAGTGGGAGAAGAAGGTCAGGTTCATGGGGCACCACAGGACTTTTTTTCAAAAGGGACACTTTAGAGACAGAAGCAGAGACAGGCTGGTGTCAACAACCGAGGTGGGCAGAGGGCAAATGCCCACAGCGGGGTTTCCAGCTTTGCTGCCCAGGTGAAGAGGGGCTTGCCAAGGAGCCGGGAGGGTGGGGGAGAGTGGGTGAAATAAGGAACCAAGCTTTAGACAGAAGGACCTGCAAGATATCTGGGAGACACTGCCTGGGAAGCAAACAGGATTAAGGTATGGGGTTCGGAGAAGTGAAGTCTGGAGACATATGCCGAGGGAACTCTGGGAAAGGGCAGACCGGTCCCCAGGGGAGCAAGTCAAGAGGGAAATGAAGAAGATGAAGGCAGAAGCTACGCTGAGGGTTGGCAGAGAAGAAGGGGTCAGAGGAGAAGAGGAATAACCATGGGAGCAAAGTCTGGACGTTAGCGGAAAATAGAGAGCTTCCAGATTAAGTGCCAGAGAGCGTTAGCAACGGCAGAAACAGAACAAAATACTAGGAGGTGACCATGAAGAGGTGGTTCCTAGCACTTCCCAGGTTGCTTCACAGTAGAAGAATGAATGAGGGTGAGGAAGAGGACAGGAAAAGACAACCGTATGTTCTAGGAACTTTGCAAGAAGAGGAGCAGAAGAGAGCGTGGGCACTCCAGGGAAGACCACGCAAGTAAAAGCAGACCACTGCGTGTTCCTCTGATGCCACACTCCTGGTTCCAATTGCCAGTTTCCCTCTGGCTTTCTCTGTAGACACAGGCTCATAGATTTCTGTTTTGTACCTTCTTATAGCTCTGTCTTCCATTGTAGGCAGTCACTGCCTTCTCCTCTGTGTTTACAAAGTCTGTTTCCTGTTCTATATTTGCTATGCGGCATCTATCTGCAACAAACAAGTCCTCCTGGTGTTGTCATGGGCATTTGGGATTTGTATCCCATTTTACAAGGTGCTAGGTCTTTTTCCCATTTTTGATGCATACACGCAGGCCATGGATGAAGACATCATATATTCCCAGAGTTTATCATCAATCCTACTTTCTCTTCCAGTTATTAAACAAACCACTATGAAGTTTAAGTAACCAGCTACTAGTCCAGGGTCTCGCTAACTCTCAATCATGGGCCACTGCCCACACCTAAATCACTTGGGAAATCTGAATCTCCAACGCTAGGAGCTTCTACAAATGCTGTCTCGTATGCATCTGAGAATCTGCTGTGGATCTGGGGTGGAGGCCAGAGAACTGTATTCTTTATAAAAAGCTCCAGGGGATTCTCAGGAACAGTTCCGGTTTGGAAGTCACTGCTCTCAGTCTTATTTTGCTGATTTACTGGTATGTTATAACGAAATTAGTAGCAAGAGTCTTGCTAGAATAACGGTTGTATTTTATAGCGTTCTTGGAAGACAGAAACAAAACGAGAGTTCTGGAAGTGAATATTAAGAGAGAAATTATCCTCGTTCCTTAAGCACAAACAAATAGACCTTCAGCGAGAATACTATAGCAACAGTAAAGAGGCATGAGGACAAAGCTAATTTCTAAGGCACTCAAGGCCCAAACAACCAAGGCAATTTATGAGAAGCCGATGCATATTAGCTCAATTGTTATCACACCTCTGGGGGATTTCAAAGCACAACCTTCTTTGTTTTCTTTTCTCTCTCTCTTTCTTTTAACTGCTTGCTGACCAACCTTTTCATGAGAGAAAAAAAAAAAATCCCAACGTGCTTTTCATTTTTTATCTTGCACAAGTCCTTAGCGTTCACTCAAAATGTACATTATTTTGATGTATAAAAATTACAGTGATGGGTATGCAATGACTTATGATCTCAAGATGCTAAATCAGATCTCATAGAGGCTCAGATGAAAAAAGGAACCAACTATGGATGCTATAGGCAAAATTTAGAAGAAGGGGTCTTTTAAATTTCGTTTTGCTTACACAATATTTACTGAATAATATAAACAGCAAATGAACCAACTGAAAACACTGATTGATAAAAAGATCATAAAACTGGGAATTCCCGTCATGGCGCAGTGGAAACGAATCCGACTAGGAACCATGAGGTTACGGGTTCAATCCCTGGCATTGCTCAGTGGGTTAATGATCCGGCATTGCCATGAGCTGTGGTGTAGGTTGCAGACATGACTCGGATCTGGTATTGCCTGTGGCTATGTTGTAGGCCAGCAGCAACAGCTCCGATTAGACCTGTAGCCTGGGAACCTCCATATACCACGGGTGTGACCCTAAAAATACAAAAAGCCAAAAAAAAAAAAATCATAAAACAGAAATTCCATTTCACTGTATTCACGTTGTTACCACGAGATTGAGACAGTTACACCCGACATCAAGTGCAGCCCAACAAGATGAAGTGGGAGGCACGCCACCTCCACCGCAAAGGATTCTTGCAGAAGAAGCAACAAAAACAGAGGACCTGACCTCATCGAGCTCTAACTACCGGTTTACAGGAAATGCAGGGCTGGGAGAGCATGCGAACACCACCATGTAGATGCAGCCAGCCAAACCCCGAATGCGGGAAATTCCAGAGGACACTTGACCCAGTTTCTTTAAGAAGTAAACAGCAAGAGAAGGAAAAAAAAACTGGGAAGGGTGTTCCCATAGGTTCAAAGAGATATTTATCTAAGGTAAAGAGAATCGGCGAATGCAAAAAATCTGTGGATCAACCTTGTTTGGACCCTGACTGCAACAACTCAACTAGAAAAGAATTGAAGAGATACTCAGAAAACTCTGAAGACACTATGTAACTGATGATAGAATTTTTTTCCCTTAACGGCACTTTGACCATTTAAAAAAAACAAAAAAACCTTCTTACATTTTAGAGTTTATTGAATCACTTGTGTGTAAAATAATATGTTGCCCCAGGAGTTCCCATCGTGGCACAGCGGAAACGAATGTGACTAGTACCCATGAGGTCGCAGGTTCGATCCCTGGCCTCGCTCATTGGGTTAAGGATCCGGTGTTGCTATGAGCTGTGGTGTAGGTCGCAGATGTGGCTCGGATCCTGCGTTGCTGTGACTGTGGTGTGGGCCAGCAGCTGTAGCTCTGATTAGACTCCTCCTAGCCTGGGAACCTCCATATGCCCCGGGTGCCGCTCTAAAAAAGCGGAAAAAAAAAAAAGGACACAAAGTATTCTTTATTATACTGTGAAATTTAGCCACAATCTTTACAATCATCTTTTCTACATAGATAATGACTAAAAGGCAACCTTAACAAAAATGGTCCAAAGGTCTTCCTTAAGTCTCAATAAGCATACTACTGTATTTAGGGCAGGAACTGTAACTTCACCTCGAGATTCTTTAACCGCTAGCAGCCCAAGCTGATGTAACTGATTATAGATATAATTATAGGATAGGTAGAGATACAGATACATCCATTTTGCAGACTCAACTCCTATTACTAACCTGTTAAGTGTGGAGTAAAAAGTATACCATTCTTTTCCTTTTTTTCTTTTTAGGGCTGCACCTGCTGCATATAGAAGTTCCCAGGCTGCAGCTGCCCGCCTATGCCACAGCCACACCGGATCCGAGCCATGTCTGCAACCTATGCCACAGCCTGAAGCAATGCTGGATCCTTGGCTCCTTAATCCACCGAGCAAGGCCAGGGATCGAACATGAAGCCTCATGGTTGCTAGTCGGGTTTTAAACTGTTGAGCCACAACAGGAACTCCAAAAGTACACCATTCTTAGAAAATATAGCCTTGCAGTAAAAAGAGCACTTGATCCTTTTTTTTTTTTTTTTTTTTTTTTGCTTTTTAGGGCTGCACCCATGGCATATGGAATTTCCCAGGCTAGGGGTCTAACAGGAGCTGTAGCCGCCGGCCTGCGCCACAGTTACAGCCACGTGGGTTCCAAGCCGTGTCTGTGACCTACACCACAGCTCACAGCAACGCTGGATCCTTAACCCACTGAGTGAGGCCAGGGATGAAACCCACAACCTCATGGTTCCTAGTCAGACTCGTTTCTGCTGCGCCACAATGGGAACGCCTAAGCACTGAATCTGAGGAATCTGGCAGACTGTGAGATAAAGGAGACCTTCCCACTAAAAACAGAATCTGGGTAAGAGAAAAAACATGTTTAAATTCATAGCTGAGCTCGAAAAAAATGGACACAGTGAAGGAAATACCAGGGGTGAAGAGGGCCAGCGTAGAAAACCAAGAGGCGGACACTCCGGTGACCTCTGTCGAGTGTCAGAGGTACCCAGGCGAGGCCTAAAGCGGGACTAACCCTGCCCGTATCGGCTCCCCACGCCCTCCTAGAAGGAGATGCCGTTCCATCATTCCCTGAAAACCCCACGCTTGCTCGACTTGTATATATTTTTCTTTGGTTGAATGCTGAGAATTCACCATCCCCTGAGGCTGCACAAAAGCCTCGTGGACCACTTCATTATCCCCAATCTCAGCTTCCTGGCAAGGCGGCCTCTCGTCCCTGTCTTTTCCCTCTCGCCACCTTCCAAATGCACACGCTTTCGCGATCGCACTTGAACTCATCTGCCTGGGATCTGAGATGCTGCCAGACACAGGTGTCGATCTTTTCAGAGCAACTCTCTCTCTTCCTTTCACAGCTTTCATCAGAAGGTGCTCGCCGTCTGAGGCCTTTCCGCTTGGTATTTGAAGATACGAGAGACGCTGCTGTACTCTGGGGGCCCTGACAGGGAGTCTGCGTGTCCCAGTGGGGTCCGGGAGCAGGTGCGAGTCTCAAAGCAACAGATGAGCCAAGGGCACGGACACGCGCGTTTCCAGCAACCAAGAGCCCCGCACCGCCCCTCCCCGGCCTTGCGCTTCTTGCGGGTTTACTGTTGGTCCTGCCTTTTTTTCAGTGGTGCCTCTCTCCCACCGAGTCTCCTGGTGCTGAGGTTCTACCAGAAGCTCTACCCTTTCTGGTAGACAGAGGTTCCCCCCACCTGCCAGCCCTGCCCACACCTGCTGTCACCCCCAGCCCCACCCCACCCCAGGTTTTGCCCTATGGGCTCAAGCTTAGGCTCCGAGGGGCTGCTCTTCCCTGGCCGCTTCGGCCCACGCCTTCCACTCTGTTCATTTCCGTCATTAAAACCCCCTTCCTGAGGCATCGGAGCAGGTCTCAATTTTTTTTCTCAGCTCTCTTCTCAAAACACAGCTTTTCTAAAAACTTTACAGAGGTCAGGAAAAAAAAAGAAAGGTTCCTTGCCAACTATTGCATTTAGAATGGAGAAGCAATGAGGTCCTACTGTACAGCACAGGGAACTGTATCCAGTCTCTTGGGAGAATATGATGGAAGATAGTATGAGAAAAACAATATGTGTGTATATACATACATACACATATATATGTATACATATATATATATCTATGAATGACCGGGTTGCTTTGTTGTGCAGCAGGAATTGGCACACCACTGTAAATCAACTTTAATTAAAAAAAAAAAAGAAAGAAAGAAAAAAGAAAAGATTCCTTAGAAATGGCATTAAGGCCAACATGGCTAAACAAGCCTGGGCTGCACTTCTTTGCCTGAGAATTCTGTTAGTCACGTAACATAAGCTAAATATGACATAACATCTCACACTGATGGTGAGCTGTCACCGAGGGAGGAGGCTGGCAGCTAACCCCCACGTGAGTGAGGCTTTCTACTAATTAGGGATCTTACTCTTTCTGACCCTGAAAATGATCTCAGGAGACGAGTCAGAGGGATCAGTGTGAACAGGAAATACATATATTTTTTCTTCTGTCAAAAGCCGAGTGTTCCTCTAATAGAAATAATCAAACCAGAGTCATCCAACGCAGACTGCCGGTGCAATGACCACACAGAAGTACTAAGTGAAGCCCCATGAGTGTTGCAAAAACTGCTCGCTCCGGAGGGACTCACTGAGGTTACAGCAAGAGACAGAGGAGTTGAAGGACGATGGTTACAGTGCGAGTGCTACAACAAAGACATGCAGCGGAAACTGGGGTGCCAAGAAGGTGTGTGTCTAATTAAACAAGGGAGAGTAACAAACTACCCTGGGAGGAAGGCGATCCCCAAGGAAGCGGAACATCCAAGCAGAGTCTGGAAGCATCTGGAGGATTCTGCTGGGAGGATGGAGGACGGGAGAGCATCACACCCATGTCCGTGTAAAACCACAGGCGACTCCGTGGCCTCCTGGGAACCCTGGGAGGGCAAACGGAGGCTCGGAGTTCCCAAAGCACAGAAGGAAAGGTTGGGATGAGGAATGAGGCTAGAGGGATTAGCAAAGGCAGTCAGACTCGAACCCACATTCAACTTTACAACCTAAAGTAAAGAATTTTATCTTTTTTTTTTTTTTTGTCTTTTTGCCTTTTCTAGGGCCGCACCCACGGCATATGGAGGTTCCCAGGCTAGGGGTCTAACAGGAGCTGTAGCCGCCGGCCTTCGCCACAGCCACAGCAACGCGGGATCCGAGCCGCGTCTGCGACCTACACCACAGCTCACGGCAACGCCGGATCCTTAACCCACTGAGCGAGGCCAGGGATCGAACCTGCAACCTCATGGTTCTTAGTCGGATTTGTTAACCACTGAGCCACAAAGGGAACTCCTAAAGTAACGAATTTTAATGAGAGTGATTGAGACCCATGAATGAGCGTCCCCAGTCATACCTTCCATGGATAACTGATGAGGCTTTTCTGTTAACATGAAGACCCTGACTGCAACAAGTATCATTTTTCTCTTCGTTGATTTGGTGAAAATGGAATAGAGTTCATACCATTTGTGAAAGGTTTTTTTATTTAACCTAAAACCCTAGAAAGCCTTTGGAAGAATCAAGAGTATTCAATTAATTCATTAAAAACCAGGCATTTATAACAGTTTAAGGTTGTTGAGACTGACCCGGTTAAAATGGACTCTTGGCCCTTACTAGGAAATATCACCTTTAACCCTACTGCGAAGACAAGAAAACAGTTCTGTTAAAAGAACGGAAGGATGATTTAAAATTTACTACAAAGTAATTAAAATGGCATTACACTATTTTTAATTACTGTAGTCATTACTGTAGTAATTAAAACAGTGTAAAACTGCCATAAGGACAGACATGTAGAAATAGAATTGAGAGTCCAGAAATAAACCCTCACGTTTACTGTCAATTGATTTTCAACAAGGGTGCCACGACAATTAAATGGGGATAGAAGAGCCTTTCCAACAAATGGTACTGGGGCGACTGGATATCCACAGCTGGGATAATGTGGGACCCCTACCTCGCTACAGACAAAATTAATTCAAAATGGATCAAGGAGGGAGTTCCCGTTGTGGCCCAGTGGTTAATGAATCCGACTAGGAACCATGAGGTTGTGGGTTCGATCCCTGGCCTTGCTCAGTGGGTTAAGGATCCGGCGTTGCATGAGCTGTGGTGTAGGTTGCAGACGTGGCTCGGACCCCGTGTTGTTGTGGCTGTGGCGAAGGCTGGTAGCTACAGCTCCTGTTAGACCCCTAGCCTGGGAACCTCCATATGCCGCGGGTGCGGCCCTAGAAAAGGCAAAAAGACAAAAAAAAAAGGATCAAGGAGCTCAATGTAAGAACGAAACTGTAAAAGTTTTAGAAAAACCACAGACCTTTGTAAATCTTCATGGACTTTGATTATGTACTTATTTCTTAGATATGACACCAAAAGCAAAGCAACAAAAAAGGAAAAAAATCAGTAAAATGTACATCATCAGAATCAAAAACTTTAGTATTCAAAGGATACCATCAAGAAAGTGAAAAGAAAAAAAATAAGAAAGTGAAAAGATAGTTCTTTTTCTTTCTTCTTTTTTTGTCTTTTTAGGGCCACACCCATGGCATAAGGTGGTTCCCAGGCTAGGGGTCGAATTGGAGCTATAGCTGCTGGCCTACACCACAGCCATAGCCACGCCAGATCCGAGCCACGTCTGTGATCTACACCACAGCTCACAGCAGTGCTGGAGCCTTAACCCACTGAGTGAGGCCAGGGATTGAACCTGCATCTTCATGGATGCTAGTCAGATCTGTTTCCGCTGAGCCACGACGGGAACTCTGCAAAGATGATTCTTAAAGAAAAGAAAAAGTTTGCAAATCATGTATCTGATAAGAGCCTCGTACTGAAAACATGTAAAAAACTCCTACAATTCACTAGTATAAAGGACAACTCAATAAAAAAATGGGCAAAGGTTATGAAATAGACATTTCTCCAAAGAACATATGCAAATGGTAAGTATTTGAATAGATGGAAAACACTATTAACTATCACGGAAATGGAAATCAAAACCACTTTGAGATACCACTTCACACTTAGGATGGATGTAATAAACAAGACAGATAATAACAAATATTGACAGGATGTGAAGAAAATGCAACCCTCATCCACTTCTGGTGGGAATATAGAATATGCAGCCACTTTGGAAAATAGGCTAGATGCTCTCTCAATAAATTAAACGTGGAGGTATAAAATTACCCAGAAGCTCCATGCCTATGTATATACTCATAAAAAATTAAAATAAATATCCAATGAAAAACCTAATACAAAGGTTCATAGCAGCATTATCCATAACAGCCAAATAGTGGAAGCAACCCAAATGTCCATCACCTGACGAATGAATAAATGAAACGTGATACATCCATACAGCAGAATAATTTTTGACAGTAAAAAGAAATGAAGTACTACTGATAAAATGCTACAGCACAGGATGAATCTTGAAAACACTATACTGCATTTTAAAAGCCAGTTACAAAAGTAACACACTGTATGCTTCAGTTTATATGTCACATCCAAAGAGACAAAATAATAAACAACACATAAATTGGTGGTTCCCTAGGGTTGAAAGGTGTTGAGAGGAAGTGGAGAGCAATAGCTTGTGGGTACAGATAGGGTTTCCTTATAGAGTGACAAAAATGTTCTAAAAGTGATTCTGGTGATGGGTGCACAGCTTTATGAACATACATAAAAGCCACTGAAATGTATATGTTAAAGGAGTGAATCATATGGTATGTGAATTATGTCTCAAGAAAGCTATGATTTCAAAAGAAAAAAAAAAGGACCATGGGGTGAAATGTTCTTCGGGTAAATGGATGGGAACTGTCAATGTTCCTCTCCTTAAATCCCTAAATCGAACAGGAAAAAGGATGTTTTCCACTGACTGAAAATGTCTGAGACTTTTAAAATGGGAAATATGACCGGCTGCAATGCGGGCAAACTCTATAAGGCTACACAGAAACGGTATTTTCCGTCATTTTACAAGATTCAGCAAATGCATCTATGAGCATCTATGTGTCAAATCTCTGGTTTTTTAACAGCAGGACCCCCAGTCCTACAATCACCCTAATTCCATGTCATGGTGTTTTTTGGCCCATTAGAATATCACATCCTACTACAGGATTAATTTCTTCAGGCTAACTTTTACTTTTCTCTAAACCTAGAGGGAAAAAAAAAAGATTTAGAAAGCTAGAACTGGAAAAAGATAAGTATGAAAAAGCCTCCTCACAACAGGGCTATTTATAAAGTGCACACTTTTGTTACTTTACTAAAATAAGGATAAACTTACACAATGTCACAATCTTACGGTCTTCCCAAAGTTCACATTACCTTGAAAGGAAATCTAGAAGCTGTTTTATTTTCCAATATATCTTATACAGAAAGATTTGCTAAGTGCTTCAAAAATGTTTTCTATTTAAGAGAAACCTTTACAAGTCATTCTTAAAAATAATGAGAATTTCTTTTCCCTCAAGGGAATAATTCCTACTTCAGTGTTTCTAAGAATATACAGGGTTAAAACCATGTAAAATGGATTTTCTCACAGTTGGGGGAGAGCAAAACACCGCAAATAGGAAACCAGACAGCTAGGAGGTCAAAATACTACACTTCCAGGTCAGACTTCTGGTTGCAATTAAGTAAAATTCCTGCAAATATTTGGAAGGAAATCATATTTTTGGTGTCTCCTTTCAGGCCTTGGTAACTTTTATTTTCTTTAGCAAAAGCTTATATTTGTGGGTATATATACATCTATATTACTCATTAAAGATATGCAGAAACATAACAAACATACACAATTATGTGCACATATGCACCAACCTATACGACCCCAGAACTGAGATTCCATCTTGGCCTCAAAGTTAAAACTAGCATCTTTTCTAGGCATTCATCTTTGAGCTTGGAGACTGTGTGCAGCTAGTTTGGGTTTTCCTTAATGTGGACATGGGATGGTTTTCTCAAGACATTCCACATAGCAGGTCAAGCCAAGTTTCTCATTAGTTAAATAGTTCATGACCAAGTAGGTGAGATACGTTTGCAGCTGATGGAGTTCAGGCACTCCATCAGGACCGCTGTACAACAACGAATATAAACAAGCTCCACAATTAAGTGCAGTTCAGCAGGTTATTAAACACGCTTCTACTCAACTCCCTGGGGACAGCCCAGTAGTTCACAACGCTTCACAAATGCCCATCTTGCTCAGAAATCTGTGCTGGATTCATCTAGAGGCGATGTAAATGTCTACTGTACCAAAGGGAGCAGATACTCCCTGCATGGTTTATAGCAGTTATTACAGTGAATATAAAATTGTTTTGATTACATACAATTGTAGTAGTAAGCTGGAAATAGCAACTACAAAAATCATAATTTCAGATTCTTCATTTTTATCCTACCATAAAAGGGTGTTAGGGAATTTGAAAACGAAAGCGCTCTGGTTTTTAATCATCACTTGGGTTACTGTCTCCCAAATTCCCAAGATAATTAATTAGCAAATCCTAGTCACAAAGTCTTAAGCCACAGCATGTAACCCTACACCAGACAGAGCCTCTTCACTCCTCCTTTGTCCCCTTCAAAATCAAAGAATTCCTACAGATATTTAATCAGTTAGATAACTATGATCTGTTTTCTCTCTTGAGCTGCCCAGTGGCTATTAATATTAGTGACGTGAAACTTAATTACTACAAATTTTAAAATCTTGGCGTTGTGATCAGAGGGTCTGGCCCAAGGAAAAGAATTTAAAGGGAACAGACAAGCTGGTAAATGCCGTAAGTGCTTCCCAGACACAGGAAGGCTAGTGCTCTAGGGTAATGGACATAAAACTCCCAAGAAACGCACAGCGCATGCCAAGGTAAATAGTTCCCACTCTACCTTGTCATCCTAGGCATTAAAAAATTATATGCAACCCCTGTGAGAAAAGGCCCCTGCTTTCTGAGTCGTGGGGGTGGGGTGCGGGAGCAGAGCTTTGCTCGTTAGTATCTGTCAAACACAGGCGAGGTGGCCACTCTTTGCGACTTCATCTGAGATTTGCCAAAGGAAAAGTACAGCTGTGGAGGAGGCGGCTCTCACCGTCCCCTTGTGTCCCCTACCCCCCTCACCCCAACACACACACACACACACGCTATGGGGCAGCCAAACCATTGGAACAATATAAGGCCAAGGTCCCAAGGGCCACATTCCCCACATGCTGGGATAAACCACAACTTTCACTGGGTAAATCATGAGAACTACAAGCCTCCCACCCAGCTGTCACCACTGGAATCATGGTGACAAAACAAACAGATCGCTCATAGGATGGCGTTATGTCACCCCTATTACCGACATAAAGGCAGGTGACTTCCTCTCCCATTACTACTTCTCTCCCAGCAGGGCAGGAGTCCAGTCAGGGCCACCAGACCATCCAACGGGACTCATCTTTGGACGAACAGTCAGCTCTCTAGAGCAAGGGCAGAGCGTTCGGCCGACTGGGACAACACTTCAAAAAAAAAAAAACCTCTTGCCACCACTATCTGATGACAAAGATCTTTCTAGAATCCAAGAGACCCAGGGGATTTGATAAAGATTTTGACAAAGATCTTTCTAGAATCCAAGAGACCCAGGGGATTTGATAAAGATTTTGACAAAGATCTTTCTAGAATCCAAGAGACCCAGGGGATTTGATAAAGATTTTGACAAAGATCTTTCTAGAATCCAAGAGTCCCAGGGGATTTGATAAAGCTGTTTTGAACTTCCCGGCTCCCAACTATGCAGACATTTCGGAGCAGAGAGTTTTGGATGGAAATGTGAACCAGTCTGAGCAGACGGGGAAGCCAAAACAGAGCTGCAACCCCATAAAAGCCCCCACAGAACTGGCACTGCAATTTGAAGCTGTGCAACGGCAATGCCGACTTCGTTTAATGAAGGAAAAATCACTGTGTTTATTTTTTTGGGGGGGTGCCTTTTAGGGCCACTCTGCCGCATGTGGAGGTTCCCAGGCTAGGGGTCCGATTGGAGCTACAGCTGCCAGCCTACACCACAGCCACAGCCACACAAGATTTGAGCTGGCTGCATCTGCAACCTACACCACAGGTCACAGCAACGCCAGATCCTTAACCCACTGAGCGAGGCCAGGGATTGAACTCGCAACCTCATGGTTACTAGCCAGATTCCTTTCTGCTGTGCCACGTTGGGAACGTCTCATTGTGTTTCTTATGTACTGGGCAGGGGCTTTATGAGAAGGACAAGGTAGGAGAGGAAGCAGTTTACTCACTGGCCAGTAGGTTCAATGTAATAAAGTCTATTCTAACATCGGAAAGGTTGTCTGGATGGTTCAAACCAGTGTTCGACAACCTCTTGGTGTGGTGAAAAGAATCCTAACCTTTTTTTTTTAAGCTCAGCATATTGTTTTGTTTTGTTTTAATTTCTTGTAAAATTTTAAAATAAGAGATCAGTCATTACAACTCTGGCCATGTCCATAGCAGATGACTATAACAAGTGGAAACACGACACTTAAAAAGTTTATAGAGATCTGGGGGAGTTCCCTGGTGGCCTAGCGGTTAAGGGTCCAGCACTGTCACTGCTGTGGCTCAAGTTCAGTCCTGGCCCAGGACCCTCCATATGTGGTGGCAACAACAACAAAAAAAAAGAGGTTTAGAGTTTTTTTTTTCTTCTTTCCATTTACTGCAATAAATGGTTAGCCCAGTCTCCCCAGGTTTTGTATCTTGCGTTGTCATTGCTGCTTCAGCGCACTTTCGATGAAAGGTATAAAACTTCAAGTTGTACAAACTGCCTATTCCTGGAAAAATAGTTTTTGCTGAAATTGTGCCATGTTCCCCAGAGGGCTTACGGGCACTTGCTTTCATTATTGCCCTTTTAAGTTTCTCATGTCCGGATGAAAGCCAAGCAAATGTTTTGATGGAGTACATTATGGGAAGAAATGTAAATAATAACCCAGGCTATTTAGACACATGTGTAAAGAGAAAACATATGTTTCCATGGTGCCCTAAGACACATCTAGGGACGGGGCGGGGGGGGGGGAAGCAAAACAAAACAATGTCTAAATATTAAGAATATTTACCAGAATGGCAGATCGCTGAAAGTGTGTTGCGTTGTTTTACTGTTTATAAAACCACAGGAGCACCCGGTTCCTTTTCAGAGGGGTCCCTCCCTCCACAGTGGCGGGGGCCGCCCGCAGCTCCATCCCCATGGTTGGCGCAGATGTGCAGCCAAAGGATCCGCTGAAGCTGGGACTCTGCTGAGGGCCTACGTTTTCTCAGGGCTAACAGTTGTTGAAGGGACAGTACCTTTCATTGTCCCTGATGTGTAAGAGGAAGATGATAACGTTACCATGGAAGGACAGTGTATCAGAGCAAGTTTTCGCTGTCTTCTCTGAAAACACCTGATGGCTTAGCCGGAGGAAGGGCTGGGCTCGAAGGGAAAAGGGTTTCACTTGCAAAATTTATTTGCAATAGGAAAGGGCCTTGTTTTCAGTGGCCTGGGAAAATAAACACAAACCCAAACAAGGAGCACACATGCGAATGTGTGCTCCCGGGGACCCTGGGGAGAAGGGTCCACAATGAGGCCTGTGTCTGAAGAGCAGAGAGAAAGCTTTCTTTGGCAGGTACCACGCCTCGGCGCGGGCGTTGGCCAAAGGAGGGGGCCGGTTCTCAGTGAGGGAAGAATAGGAAGAACTTGCTTGTTTTGGCAATTCTTGGCTTTTCCCTGTGCTTCTCTTGTTGTGTGAACACCCGCGGGCTTTGCTAACGGGGTGGTGAAGTGCCCCACCGCAGAACGCCGGGTGGGTTGTCCGGTGGAGGGACCTGGTGACCCAGCCCGGAACATCCGCAGAAAGATACCCTGGATGCCGCAAGAGAACCAGCAGCCGGCTGCACGCTCTGCCTGGAGATTTCAGCTAGCTAAGATTTTAGGGGAGTGCTCAAGCTTAGAAGGAAAGCCAAAGAGCAAGCCGGGGCAGACCAGAAACCATTGTGCCCAGGAAAATTTAATTTAGTTTATGGCATTTTCCAAAGGACGGGGCTTCTTAGATGTTAACTGCAAGAGAAAGGTAACACAGAGTGGAATAATAGGCAGTAAAAAGAAAATGACGGCTTTGCAAACACAAAAATGTAGTAAACTAGACAATGCACTGAGGTGAGTGCTTGCAGCCAGAAGATGAGCTCTGGTTTGAACTCTTGTTTCTCCTCTTCCATCTTTGTGAGCAGAGAGCAGAGAGTACAAAATCTAAAGCAGAGATACCCACGCGGTGCTTCAAGCAGGGTACCAGAGCCAGCTTCCACGAGGTTCAACACAGCTCTGCTTTCATGATTAGAGGAAACTGTTATTGCAAGGAAAACACCCCCACAACACACTCAGTCTCTCACCCCTTAACAAGGATACTGAAGCACTGAAAACAAGTCAGGCATGGGACACCCATATTTTCACGATGCCTCGGACGCTGGTTATGCAACCTTAGACAACTTGCTTGAACCCTAAGTCTGGGTCTCATCCTTAGAATCAAAATAAAGGATGCTGGCTAGAAAGGGCTGCCCCAAAGATCCATCATGGATATGCAGAGGACTTAGCACAGTGCTGGCACCTGGCAGGTGGAAGCTGAGTAACAGGTAACTAAGAGGCGTAGTATGCCAGAGGCCACCCGGACAGGTGGGGCTGGAGGAAAAAGGCATTTGCAGAAGAGGCAGAAAATACTGCAGCTCCTCTTACGCTGTGGTAGGAGGTGGTTTTGACTTTCCCCAAACCAAATAAGAAATACTACTTGGTAATTTGTAACTCCCAGGCCATTTTCACCTCTGCCTTTCGTTGAAGGGGCAAGAGATATTGAGTGGAACTTTACCCCAAAGCCTTGGCCAATAAAAGGGACCGGTGACCACTGAGTACACCTACAATTCGTTCCTTTCCTTCTTCCGATGAGTGGGCTCCTCCTGGGTGACAGATGCTGCACGGGGTGTTGCCCAGGGCAGGACCTGTGCTATTCGGGAGGGGGAAACAATGTGCGTGCCACTTGCAGGCAGCCAGGACAGCAAGGAGCAACTCTGTGAGAGAGAACACCCAGCAGCACATGAGGAGAAGAGGGAGGTTCATGGAGAGAAATCAGCACGTGCAAAGGCCCAGAGGTGAGGAGACGTTCTGGGGCCGGCCAGTGGGTGAGGCTGACAAATGACCATGGGAGTTCTCCCAAGGCTGCCTGGCCAGAGCCTTCTGGGACAAACGACTCCCCTGCCCCCAGGGGAGGTGGCTCCTCCTGAACTCAGCTCCCCACAGGCCCAGCGGGAGGGCTGCCAAAGTCTCCGGGCACCGGGTGGTTGGCCTGCCCAGCTTCTTGCTGAACAGCCGGCCTGAAACTGGGACGAAAATGTTTGCCCTGCCACTCCCTCGCCCCAAGGTCATTTTCATGCTTGCTCAATAAAAAGGCTGATCGTGGGAGAGCTGGGTCCCTTGGCTGGAATGCAGCTAAGAGGTAAGTGGAGCTCCTTCCCGGCTAAGGACACACAGCTAGAGGGTGACGGGAGCGCAGAGGGTCTGGATGCATGCGGATCCCTGTGAGACGTCAGCCTGGGCCAAGGGGTGGCCGCATTCCCTAGAACCCCTGCACAAGGTGGGGAGGACAGGCGCTTTCGGAGGGGGCCTTGGGGTGCACGGACACCCTTTGGGGAGTGAGAGCTAGTGGCTGGGAGCACTGATGACCGGGACAGACATGGTCTCTGTAGACCACCCAAGCCTAAGAGTGGGTGGGTCACCTGGCGATGGGGTGGCCTGAAATCTGCAGTCCACTAAAGCTTGTGGCTGAGTGACTCACTTCATCCACTTGAGGGCCATGAGCTGGTGGTGATCTTGGTATGAACCCGGTCAGTGGCTTGATCCACAGCCATCTTTGGCGGATGAGTTAATGGACGTGTCCTTAACTTCAAACAAAATGGAGAGCAGACTCAGGCCCTACTTAAGCTTTGTGTTTAAGTCTCTAAAAAATTCTTTGTCTTCTTTTTCTTTTCTCTGTCTATGGCCACACCTGTGGCATAGCGAAGTTCCCAGGCTAGGGGTCAAATTGGAGCTGCAGCTGCGAGCCTACACCACAGCCACAGCAATGACAGATCCAAGCCACATCTGTACCCTATACCACAGCTTGCGACAATGCCGGATCCTTAACCCACTGAGCGAGGCCAGGGATTGAACCCACATCCACACGGATACCGGTTGGGTTCTTAACCCACTGAGCCACAATGGCAACTCCTCTCCAGAATTCTTAGGTCGAAGTCCTAACTGCCTTCTGACCCTTAGGGGATTCGAAATGTGGCTATATTTGGAAATAGAATTTTTAAAGAGAAAACTAAAATGAGGCATGAGGGTGGGCCCTAGTCCAATGCGACTGTCTAAGAGGTGGAATTTTTAAGAAGAGAGCATCAGGACACAGACACGCAGAGAAGGAGAAGGATGTGAAGCCACCGGGAGAAAACGGCCACCTACATGCCAAGGGGAGAAGCCTCAGAAGAACCAACTCTACAGCACCTTGATCTCGAACTTCCAACCTCCCAGCACCTTGACCTCGAACTTCCAACCTCCCGAAATGTGAGCAAATGAGTTTCTGTTGTTTGGCAACGTGTGGTATTTAGCTAAGAAGGCCCTAGAAGGCTAGTACACCGTAAAACAGAACGAAATCGAGGCCTGGTGAATAGGGGTCTTGACTTGCTCCGCTGTGAAGGAGAGACCTAGTTTCTCATTCAGCCCCAGATCTGAGTCAGTTCTCTGACCCAAACTTCCTTGAACAGAGAGCCAGCCAGCCCCCGAGCAGGTCTCCTCCAAGATCCTGCAAGAGTATTCCCCACATTTCCTGCCTGGGATCTGCAACTGTTTACTAGGTACCTGCACAGCAGGTGGAGCTCCCCAGAACTTCTGAGGATGACTGGACGCTGGCTCTGAGTTGGTGCTAACTCTTGGGGTTTCTGGTTGCCACTGTGACCCACCAGAGGGGGATAAACAGAAACCTGGGTTCAGGAGTTCTTACTGTGTCTCCAGTAATGAACCCGCCTAGAATCCAAGAGGATATGGGTTCGATCCTGGGCCTCGCTCAGTAAGTTAAGGATCCGGCGTTGCCGTGAGCTGCGATGTAAACTGCAGAGGCGGCTCGGATCTGGCATTGCTGTGGCTGTGGTGTAGGCTTGTAGCTGCAGCTCCAATTTGACCCCAAGCCTGAGAACTTCCATATGCCGTGTGTGCGGCCTTAGAGAGCAAGCAAGCAAACCAACCAACAAACAAAAGAAACCTGGCTTCAATTCGTCCCACAAGGGGCCCAACAGCTCCGTGAAAGTCTACAGTTGTTGTCCCAGCTGCTGAGTACATCACTGGAATAGATTTATGCTGTGACTGACAGAATCCACACCTGGACTCCACGGCTCACGGGGTTAGTACTGCAATGGCCATGGAGGGCTGGAAGGCAGTCTCTGGGGTTTCCCTTTCCTACCAAAGTCACAAACCAAAAGCAGTTGTGATCCCGGGACATCAAAGAGAACATGCCACCACCCGAGACTTGAAATCTCCAAGAGCACTTTTTTCACAGAATTTTTTTTTTGTCTTTTTAAGGCTAAACTTGGAGTGTATGGAAGTTCCCAGGCGAGGGGTCCAATCAGAGCTGCAGCTGCAGGTCTACGCCACAGCCACAGCAACGCGGGATCCGAGCTGCGCCTGCGACCTACACCACAGCGATTGGCAACACTGGATCCTTAGCCCACTGAGCGGGGCCATAGATTGGACCCACGTCCTCATGGATAGTAGTCCGGATCGCTACCGCTGAGCCACGATGGGAACTCCCAGAATTTCCCTTATTCAACTCACCGCTCTGGCCTAAGTAGAAGGCAAGTGTGTCTTGGCAAATGACGCTGGAGTGATGTACGTTTAATTCTTCGGGAGATGGTGTCTGTATTGCAGCATCTGTGATATAGAGCTGGAAAAATCTGGCGTTTCCATTGCGTGAGCAGAGAGCAGAGAGGGTCTCCATCTATAGCAGGACAGCCACGCAACTTTTTGCCTCATGTTCTCTTAACATTCTGCTTCAGTGGCACTATTAGTCCACAAGGATCTTCATTATCTCGCCATCTCAGGATATTATTCTGGTCTACAGCAGTGACCACATAATGGTAGGACTTATAGAGCAGAAGGTGGCAGGTGTTCTCTAGATGTCATTCTCAGATACAGCCATGCCGGACAGTGACAGATGAAACCTATGAAAACAGTTTCTGAACGTCCAGTGATCTGGGGCACTTGACAAAGCTCACCTAAGAGGAAAGTCAAGTTTCTGTATCCTGTATTCCTTACCACTAAGAAATCAGCACAAACATGGGCGGGTATAGTTGTGTGTTTCTCTGACTTTTTATAAACGACCTGAAAGGGTAACAACTTGAGTGGCCAGTTTACTAGGAGATGAAACTGTGTGCCTGATAAATCAATGGCTTTGCCCAATAGGAGGATATCGGCTATCATGAATGAAATGATACAACCTGAGGGTGGAGCAGTAAATTCTGTTCAGTGGGCAGAAGGCTGAGCAGTGTATTTTGGGTCTACTGGCTTATAAGGAGAGAGAGAGCTGAGATCTGAATATTTCTTCACTGGTGGAAACTCAAAAGGACTGGTGACAAAGACACTTGGGGAAAACTTATATAAAGTGTGACAATATTTGCATTTGGTGTGAATGTCCTCTGAAAGGCCCTATTAAGAAGTTCTTAAAATATGCAGGGAAGATGACCTACTCCTTTGCAGACTGGCCAGCCTCTTTCCCGGGTAGCCAGAGCACCGGCTCAAAGGGCTCATGAGCAGGCGGCCGCGGTAGCAAGGATGAACCTGGGCTCAACATCAGGGACTTAACCGCGCTGATGCTGAACCCCGCCAAATGCCCAATGACTCTGAACCTCCGCAAGAACTCTCACATCACAGGGAGATGGACCAGCAGTGATGGGTAGATTTCATTCGGCCTCTTTCATCACAGAGGAGGAGATAACTTATTGTCATGGGAAAGGATCTTTACTCCAGATTTGGATGTGTCTTCTATGTCTGCCACATTTCTGCCAGCCACATCACTCGTGGACTTACTGAAGACCTCATTCACCGGCACCACCATGGTGCTTCTGAGCCTGAAACTCATCTTGCAAAATAAGACAGTGGGTTCAAAAAATGCCATGGTCCTACCAAGCCATCAAGCAAGGCCCAAACGCAGCCAACCTTACACAACAGTGGGAGGGTCAACTGAAGATTCAGTTATGATACAAACTGCAAGGCAGGAGAGCTTGTGGAACTGGGGTGAAGTCTTAAAAGGTGTGCTACGTGCTCTGGCAGGCAGAAGGATGCCTTCCTTCGGCCAGGATACATGGTTCCTGGAACTAGGGAGTGGAAGTGGGAAGTGACCACCTCAGCAAAAGTTTGCTTTCCACTCTCTGACTCTGCTTCTTTAGGGCTCAAAAAAAGACCGAGAGGATAACATGAATCAGGCTCAGAGTTCAAAGGGCCATGTAACTGTTTCAGACTCTTGATGCTACCAGACAAACAGACCAAGAAGGGGTGTTGAAATGCTGGCTCACGATGGCACAACAGAAGCAACAAGCTACACGGGGTAACACACCAGGAATATAATGGGTTCTACCCAGCAGAGAATATCCAGGGGTAAAAGTTAACAAAAACCATGGCAACCTCAGAAACGCAGGACCACTGATGGCTCCGATCCTTCAGGAAGGAAGGTTTGGGACACCCTACCAGGTGAAAAATACTGATCAGCTGAGTTACTGGCTAAAGGCAAAAGGAATATGAAGAGTTCCCGTTGCGGCTCAGTGGTTAACAAATCTAACTAGTATCCATGAGGTCTCGAGTTCGATCCCTGGCCTTGCTCAGTGGGTTAAGGATCCAGCATTGCCACGAGCTGTGGTGTAGGTTGCAGATGCAGCTCAGATCCAGCATTGCTGTGGCTGTGATGTAGGCTGGCAGCTGTAGCTCTGATTGGCCCCTGAGTCTGGGACGTTCCATATGACGCGGGTGCGGTCCTAAAAAGACAAAAATAAATAAATAAATAAACAAAGTCCTAGTCTGATAATTCCAAAAAAGAAAAGGGGAATAGGAAATCAATATCAGAGGAGAGGAGATTAAATACCAACCATTTCTTTGAAGTGACTGACTACGGAAGTTAGAATGTGAGGATCTTTCTAAACTGTCTTCCTTGCTGCATCAAATATATGGTTATACATTAGTTTTTTTTTTTTTTTTTGCAAGCAAGCAAAGTCTTTATCACAGGAAATCAAACAGCCCCAAGGACAGGCTGGGACGGAGAAGAAGCGTTCCCCTCTCTATTGTCTTATAGCGGTTTTGATCCCTTAAGGATGTGGGTTACCAGCGTGGGGTCCAGAAAGATGTGGTTACCTCCCATTGGCCTTGCCCAGTGACCTGTATCAGTGGTTATACATTAATTAAGTTCTTTGGCTTTTTATTCAAGGTATGCTGGCAATAGTTAGCTTCATCACTGAGTCAAGAAATTAACCAGCATTGGCTGCGAATGCTCTGAAGGAGGAAATAAACATCACTCAGAAACCTGGGGTTTGGAGTGAGGACACGAGACTTTGGGTTCTTGGAGGACATACTGGGACATTTCCTCTGTAGCTGGGAGGGAGCTGTGTTGTCAGGCAAAAAGCTCCTTATTGGTTGCAAGTTTATGGAAAAAGGAAGCCAAGAGGAAAACTTCAGCAGCTGTAACTTGTAACCACCTACCCAAAACTTGTGACCCTCCCCTTGTGTTTTGTTAACTTCTCCCATTTGGTAAGTTTCCACTTCCTAAAGATAAAGCCAAACATTTTGCACTTCCTGAATCACCTGCAACTAGGATACAGCCATGGGATCTGGTTTGCCTTGCAGTGGGCCCAGAGGAAACAGCATGGCCCTGTGGCCACAGGCCAGGCCGTCCATCTCCTGCAGGCTCAGTCCTGAGCATTGGAGAAGGTGGCTGAAAGGGCTTAGGTACCAAGCCTGTGGCCCCATCCTGTGGCTGAGGCTGTGCTGTCTGTGTAGCTTCAGCGTTGGGCCGTCGGGCCTTCCCCTAGGTAGATTCTGTGAACCATCTAATATCTTTAATCAACTTTACTGCTGAAGAGCCAGACTGATTCTGGCTAGTCTCGAGCAGAAACGAAATTAAATAAAGGATATTAGGCAACTGATGTTCCTGACCACAAAAGGTTTTAAGCTGGAGACGATCACATTTTTGTTTGTAAAAGGGCCCTCTGGCAGCAGAGGTGTGGATGCACTGTAGGGAAATGAGAAGGCTTTGGCAGTGATTCAAGAGCTGATTAAGAAGGGCCTTGACCAAGGGAGTGACAGTGGGAAAAAGAAAAAAAACTGAAGATGAAAAGGGCAAGTGAACCAAAACAAAGGGATCCAACACAAAGGGTGAGCAACAGCTGTCAATACGCAGTTCAGTCAATACGAACGTAAAAACAGTAAGGTAAGAATCAAAGAACATGCATTTTTTCTTTTTTTTTAAATCTGTGGGCTGTCAGACTGGCAAGAAATCAAAAATACTGGTAACACCCAATATAGGCTAGGCTAAGAGGAAAAATATAAATGAGGTGGAGTTCACAGAAATTGACAGTTAAGGCTTTTTAAAAACAGTACTTGTAACGCGGCTCGGATCCTGCGTTGCTGTGGCTGTGGTGTAGGCTGGCAGCTACAGCTCCTGTTAGACCCTTAGCCTGGGAACCTCCATATGCCACGGGTGCGGCTCTACATAAAGGCAAAAAGACAAAAAAAAAAAAAAACAAAAAAAGAAAACAGTACTTGGAGTTCCTGATATGGCTTGGTGGTAACTAACCCGACTAGAATCCATGAGGACTTGGGTTCGATCTCTGGCTTTGCTCAGTGGGTTAAGGATCCGGCATTGTGCTGTGAGCTGTGGTGTAGGTCCCAGATGTGTATCAGATCCCGCGTTGCTGTGGCTGTGGTGTAGGCTGGCA
>PVHT021183543.1:36585325-36609648 GCA_004024745.2 Catagonus wagneri
GTCTAATCGGAGCTGTGGCCACTGGCCTGCGCCGCAGCCACAGCAACGCAGGATCCGAGCCGCGTCTGCAACCTACACCACAGCTCACGGCAACGCCGGACCGTTAACCCACTGAGCAAGGGCAGGGATCGAACCCGCAACCTCATGGTTCCTAGTCGGATTCGTTAACCACTGCGCCACGACGGGAACTCCCATGTATGCAATTAATTACCCATACAAACATTTATTAAGTGCCTACTGCAAACCGGAAAATATGCTCCATGCTGGGGATACAATGGATCATAAAAGAGGCAGAACATGCCTTCAGGCGCCTTCACATTTGTGGAGAGATTGACATTAATCAAATGGTATGTATAGTTCAGGATCCTCGGGGGCCTATGGGCAGGACAGGCTTCCCTGAGGAGCGGGCTTTGAGTGGAGCGCCGGAGGAGGCAGAGGGAAAGGGGAAGGCAGAGGTCCAGAGTGGGCAGAGACCCAAGATGAGTGGAAGAATGGAGCCTCCAAAGACGGGCACTGAGGCTGCTACGCTGAAGCCCGGAAGAAGGAACGAGTGGCACAAGACGGGACTGGAGAGGCGGCTACCCCAGAGACCTTGGCCTTCATCCTGGAGCCCTGGGGAATCCTGAAGGGCTTTGTGCACAAGATCAGACCTGCGACGTGAAGGGATTACACCAACAGAAGTACTGACAGTGGGCGGCGCGTCGGCCAGAGCAGAGGCAGGGGCACCAGCGACGGCGCAGCTGCAGGCGAGCAGGTGTTGAGGTGGGCTGCTTGTGCGCGGCGGAAAAGGAGAACGTGCACTCAGTTAAAGGTTAACTGTTCTGAGAAGCAGGAAGAAGAAGGGAGACGGTGCTTCCACGTCGAGCTGACTTTCATAGTGAGATACTTAGCACGGCGACCTCACCCGAGGGGGACCCAGCACACCCAGCGGCAGCACAACCTCGCCCTGCTGACTGACTGCACTACTTATCTCAGGCAAGGAAGCCCAGCACTCGTCACCCCACTGGTGGTGGTTGGAGACTCCCAGAGGCAAAGGGGCTGCTCTTTGTGGTTGTATGTTAAATTAACCCAGTCAGAGGCGAAGGACAAACTGAGAAAAATCACTTGCAACATACATAACACTCAAAGCATGAAAATCCTTAAGAAGTGCTAAGGGATCAATAAAAATATGAACATTAAACGGAAATATTACAGGAGTTCCTGCTGTGGATCAGTGGTTAACGAACCCGACTAGTATCCATGAGGATGTGGGTTCCACCCCTGGGCTTCCTCAGTGAATTAAGGATCCGGCGTTGCCATCGCTATGGTGTAGGTCACAGACGTGGCTCGGATCCTGCATGGCTGTGGCTGTGGTGTAGGCTGGCAGCTACAGCTCCGATTTGACCCCTAGCCTGGGAACCTCCATATGCTGCAGGTACAGCCCTAAAAAGACAAAAACAAAACAAAACAGAAAAAACAAAAACACCCCCAGAAATATTACAAAGAAAGAAAAGTGTGCAAACAGGTGGATCAGCAGGGTGTCCATGGAGCCACTGTTTACAACAGTGAAAATGTTGGCTGCAGCCTTAATGTCCCACCGATAAATGAGAGTTCGGACACTTAGCGGAATTCTATGCCGTCACTAAAAACAGTGATGTGGACTCTGAATGGCCAAAATAACCTTGAAAAGCAATAACAGAGTTGGAAGATTCACACTTTCAAAACTTACTACAAGGCTGTGGTAATCAGAATAGTCTGGTATTGGCTTAGAGACCAACATACAGACCAATGGAATAGACAGTCCAGAAATAAACTCTCTTTCGTATTTACGGTCAAATGATTTTCAATAACGATGCCAAGGCCATCCAATGGGGAAAAGGATATGCTTTTCAACAAATGGCACTGGGAAAACCGGCAGTCACATGCAAAAGAGCAAAGTTGGAACCTTACCTTACACCACATAAAAAATTACATCAAAATGAAGCAAAGACCTAAATTTAAGAGCTAAGTTTATAAAACTCTTAAAAGAAAAAACGGGGAAAAACTTCATGACATTGAATTCAGCAGTGATTTCTTAGATGCTACTGGCTACCCCAAAATTAAAAGTGTTTGTGTGTCAAAGGACATTATCGGGAGAGTAAAAGCCAACTTAGGAAATGGGAGAAAATACTCGCAAATCCCATGTGTTAACAGATTAACATCCATAATCTTTAAAGAACTCCTACAACCCAAACAACATAATTAAAAAATGAGTCAAGAATATAAATAGACATTTCTCCAAATATATGCAAGTTCATGAAAGATGGTCAACTTCACTAACCACTAAAGAAATGCAAACCAAAACCACAGTGCAATACCACTTCACATCTATTAGGATAAATATTATCAAAAAATAAGAGAAAATTGGGAGGTCCCAACATGGCTCAGCGGAAACGAATCTGACTAGTATCCATGAGGATGCAGGTTCTATCCCTGGCCTCATTCAGCGGGTTAAAGATCTGGTGTTGCTGTGAGCTGTGGAGCAGGTTGCTGTGAGCTGTGGTGCAGGTTGCAGATGTGGCTCCGATCTCATGTTGCTTTGGCTGTGGTGTAGGCCTCAGCTATAGCTCCGATGTGACCCCTAGCCTGGGAACCTCCATATGACGTGTGTGTGGCCCTAAAAAGACAAAAAACAAAAAACAAACAAAAAAATGGAAAATAAGTGTTGGCAAGGTGATGGAGAAACCGGTACCCCCATGCCACATTGGTCAGAATGTAAAATAATAGAGCTGCTGTGGAGAACAGTATGGCAGTTCCTCAAAAAAATAAAATTAAATTCAACCAAGAATCAGCAAATAATCGGCAATTCTACTGCCAGATACATACCCAAAGAATTGAAAGCAGGGACTCAAATATTTGTATACAATGTTAATAACAGCATTATTCACAAGAGCTAAAAGTTGGAAACAACCCAACCATCCACTGACAGATGAGTGGATAAACGAAACGTGGTATGAGTTTCTGTACATGTACATTCACATACACACTACATGTTATACACATACATGTAATAGTCATATAATTATGAACATTTTTCAGCCCTAAGAAGGAAAAAAAATTCTGATAAAATGCTATAACACGGATGAACTGAAAATGTTATGCTACATAAAATAAGCCTGCACAAAAGAATAAATACTATACGAGTCCACTCATATTGAGTTCCTAGAGAAGTTAAGTTCACAGAGCCAGAAAGCTGGAGAATGGTTACCAAGAGCTGGGAGCAGGGGGGGAGTTAGGATGTTACTGGTTTTTGTTTTACTTTGTTTTTCTTTTGGGGGCCACACCTGCAGCATACGGAGGGCTAAGGGTTGAATTAGAGCTGCAGCTGCCAGCCTACACCGCAGCCACACCAAACAGGGGATCCGAGCCGAATCTGCGACTTACCCTGCAGCTCACAGCAACACTGGATCTTTAACCCACTGAGTGAGGCCAGGGATCAAACCCACATCCTCATGGATACTAGTAGGGTTTGTTTGTTACCACTGAACCACAGCGGGAACTCCAGAAGTCACTGTTTAATGGATAAAGAGTTTCAGTTCGGGATGATGAAAAAATTCCGGAGCTAGAGAACGCTCATAGCTGCACAACGATGTGAATATATTGAATGGTACTAAATTGCAGGCTCGAAAATGATTACAATGGTCATTTTTATATTAAGTATAATTTACCACAAGGAGACAAAATTTTGAAAGCGGTGATGTATGTGTTTTAAAGGACTTTTGTATTATGCTAGGTGGAAAAAATAGATTATAAAATTGTATGTACAGTAGGATCGCATTTCTGTTTAAAAACACACTTCTTACCCACATGAGCCCAAGAAAGGGTTGGGGTTTACATCTTGGGATCAGGACACCACATGTCCTCTGCCTTGAGAGAGGCTGGGAAAGAGAGTATATAGCTTTTTCACTAAAGGAAAGGAGGTCAGGGGAGGGGCCGGCTGAGAACCGGTCCTGCCCAAGCCTCCACCACAGCGGAGACGGAGGTCTTGGAACTTTCTCTGCTCCAGTTAGAAAGCGACACTAGCCGGGTCTGCTAGGGTAGAAAGGAAGCCAGCTCCTACAGCTTTTCTCAAGAAGGTTTAAACTATTACTGAGCAAGATGCCAGAAAGCGTCATCTAATCCAATATTGTTTGGACTGAAAAGTCTATTTATTTGAGGCTTTCAGTTTGGGTCAGTGCAGTCTCTCTCCCTACCGATCAGTTGTGGCGGCTAAACTGCTGATTGTGCCTTCAAAGGCAAGGACCTGATGCAATTCTTCCCCTAAAAAAAGGTGCCGCATGAGCATAACCTAGCTCACAGCAGGCCAGCACTGTCCCCTGAGGATTCACACGGGGCTTGACTGTATTTGTTCTACAGAGAGTGCCAGGAAATACTGACTTAAGAGGTAAAAAATTAATGAGTTCCCATCGTGGTTTAGCAGAAACTAATCTGACTAGTATCCATGAGGACGCAGGTTTGATCCCTAGCCTCGCTCAGGGGGTTGAGGATCTGGTGTCGCGGTGAGCTGTGGTTTTGGGTGCAGACTCGGCTCTCAGATCCAGCGTTGCTGTGGCTGTGGTGTAGGCTGGAGGTTACAGCTCTGATTCAACCCCTAGCCTGGGAACTTCCATATGCTGCAGGGTGTGGTCCCAAAAAGACAAAAAAAGAAGAAAGAAGAGTTAAAAAATTTAAAACACAGCAATGATGGGGTGGTGGAGAGAACATTGGACTGGGGGTCCCCGGGGATTCGGGGGAGACCTGAGTCCTTCTTCATTCAACATATCCCTGAACCTGTGCTTCAGGCACTGGGCTAAGTGCTGGTGGTGGTGGGGAGAGGGGAGGGGAGATGCCAGGTAAACAAGGTACCTCTGTCCTCAAGAAGATGATGTTTCATGAGGGTGGTCCCCCTAACCCTGCAATCCTGAGCTTCTTCATCCATAACTCAAAGATACTGCCACCCTCAAAGTGCTCTTAGGATGACGGGGTGGGACAGTTCAACTTCAGGGCCTTAAAGTTCTTGGCAGACAGTGTGCCTTGTCGTGGGGGGCTGTCCTGTGCCTTGCAGGCTATTTAGCGACCTCTCTGGTCTCCACCCACCAGATGCCAGTAGCTCTCCAGCATGGCTCTCTCCTGCCCCGTGCCCCCAGGAGTGACAACCCAAACTGTCTGTGGACGTCACCAAATGCCCCTGGGGGCAACATCACCCCCAGTTGAGAACCTCCGAAATAGTGTGACATATATGAAAGCACTTAGAAAAGCATAAAGCCTCAAAGCCAATCAGCATTAACATAAATCCACTTGTAACATAAATCTACTTGTCATAAACAAACAAAAAAAAAATCGTTTAAAGAATTTATAGTTTCCTTAGGAAACTTTTATGTTCTGTTTTTACCTATGTTGCCTACCATTTAAAGCCCTGCAGGGGCTTTGTGGTTAAGTGTCTTTACCCAAACAAAGCATCTTCGTTAGAACATATTTTGCAAATGTATCACTGTACTAACATGACAGTCAGAGTCAAACATAATCGCCATCTCTACAAAGCAGAAATTTTATCCCAAAAGCAAGTACTCTGTGCCTACCTTTTAAGGACAAGGGACTGGATCTCGTGAATTCTGTACTTGACGGCCTGTGCTGTTTACGAACTTCCAAGTACTCCTTCACTCTTGAATCAATGGTTTCTCTTAACAGTAAACAGACTTCCTAAAGCAAATCCGAAAATTAGACATAACTTTCTAATTGAATGCAATGCAAAAAAAGGTCCGTATCATGTCTATTAAAGCCCCAAACCATTTCATTTGGCTCACTTTTCAATAAGCTAGGAGTGATGAAAAGAATGTTACATGGGCTCATGGCTAACACCGCGGATTTAAATTTGCCACTGAGGTTTGTTTTAAACCACGATGTTGGCTCACTCTGTGATCTAAGAAAGACATTTCACTTCTCTCTGCCTCAGTTTCACATTTCTAAAAGGGAGATAAAAAACACATCAGTGTAAAAAATTGGGGTGAGGAAGTGACGAAACCAGCCAGGTAAAGACCATTTTCGCGTCAATATCAGCCAATCAGACTGTGATAAATAGAAGTCAGAGCCCATGGGGGCTGGAGCCCAAGGTGGCTGGGCGGGGACAGTGGACAGGGCGGAGCCAGTGCACAGAGGGAAGCCGGACCCCAAACCAGACAGCAGGCGGCAGTCCCCCACCCCTTACGGTTTCTGAAGGGGACCCAAGGCACACTGTCACCAGATCTTCCAACTGGTTTAAGAGGAGCTAGAGACAAAAATTTCCCACTTTCCAAACTTGGTTCAAAAAACTTTTAACATCTGGAGTTCCTGTCTTGGCTCAGAGGTTAACGAACCTGACTAGCATTCACGAGGATGTGGGTTCGATCCCCGGCCTCGCTCAGTGGGTTAAGGATCCGGCGTTGCCGTGAGCTGTGGTGTAGGCTGCAGATCCCGCTTGGATCCTGCATTGCCGTGGCTGTGGTGTAGGCCGGCAGTTACAACTCCGTTTCGACCCCTAGCCTGGGAACCCCCAAGGGTAAGGCCCTAAAAAGACAGAAAAAAAGAAAAAAACTGAAAAACTTTTAACATCTAAGCACCATCATTCATTAACTTCTGGCCTCAGGTTTACAAATCTACTGAAAAGGAACAGCACTGAGTGTTGGGTTGAAGAGAGAACTAGAAACCAGGAGTCTGATTTTCTTTCCACAAGCTTATTGATGATATTGTATGTGCTTTTGTGAAAACTGTACTATATTCACCAATTAATGGTGAAAAATAACTTATTTTGCACAAAAATTGATTAATATTTATTAGGCAACAGAAACACATGGTTTTAATGCAATGTCAACACCCCCTACAACTAGCAAAATTTCTGGAGCTGTTTTACATATCGGTGCTATTTATGAAAAGAAAAACAAAACTTTCAAAGCCCAACCACACAAAGGGATGACACTGACCGTTTTAGCTGCACTCCAGAAAAATGTAACCTGACGTTGGGAAAAGGAAAAAACTGCTCACAAATCTCGATTTCTTAACTGAGATTAAGAACTGATGCGTAAGGACGGATAATTCTGGTTCAATTCCCAACGACTCTGCAGAAGGCTGCGTTTTGAGGTCACCTCAAACCTGTTTCACTGGTTTCTCGCAATGCCATCTCAGGTTGATCTCTTGGAATCTTCATAAATTAAAAAGAGGGCAACTTTGTAAGCTGCTCTGAAGGGCAATGAGAGCCAAACTTGTCTTCTGTCGCAAATGCATGTGCTCCTCAAAGAGTATAGAAAACCCGTGACTTAAACCACCATCTCGATAAACTACAAACACTGGTTTCTTCTCTCCTGCCCTCATTTTGCAGCCCAAAGATGCAGCGGCTGGTGGAAGACAGCACTATCTGTTTACAGTTGAGGGTTTTGGCATTGTTCATGCAACTGAAAGGCAGCCTTGCCTCATACTGTTGTTTTAACAATTTAAGGATTTTTGCTTCACATGCAGGGTTCAACTATGACTGAGCTAGAAAATATGTGAAAGGACATACATGGAAACAAGGACTGCTAAAATTTGGCCGTAAATGCCCTATAAGGCCAGAACTAAAAATAGTATGATACAAAAATAAAGTGGAGGCCTACACACACAAACTTTTCTCCCTATAGTCATCGGGCTTTCCTTGCAGGAGTCAGGTTGGACAAATGGAAGGTAGAGAGTGTGCTCTGTGGTCGAGATACCCTAGTAAGGGACCACGCCAGATTTGGCAAAGCACCCTCTTCAGAACCAGGGCGAGGCAAGGCAAGACCAAGTCCCTGGATGGGCGGCAAGAAGGCCGAGTGACAATGAATGAGCAAAAGAGATGCAACTGACATCTCTAGGCTCAAGGGGGCTGCCGTGTGCCTACCCAGGTTTACAAGTGGAACAGTTTGAATTCAGCCGTGTGGGTACAAAGACTACTTGCGCTGGACTCACACTAAACATAGGTTGCATACCTGTAATTAGTTTCTTTGTCTGAAAAGCAACTGGGTATTCTTAAGACTTTTACTCTATAAAGAGACTGTTAAAAATGCAATCGAATTCATTGCCCGTGGAACTCCAATCTTGAGATGATCTAATGATTTTTTAAAAAACGAAAGGAGTTCCTGTTGTGGTTCAGCGGTAAGGAACACTGCCAGTATCCATGAGGACGCAGGTTCGATCCCTGGCCCTGCTTTGTGGGTTAAGGATTTGGTGTTGCTGTGAGCTGTGGTATAGAATGGCTGGGATCTGGCGTGGCTGTGGCATAAGCTGGCAGCTGCAGCTCCAATTTGACCTCTAGCCCGGGAAACTCCATATGCCGTGGATGAAGCCCTAAAAAAAAGGAAAAGAAAGCATCGGGACACTGAACACAGGTTAAAGTCATATCCTCAACTAGTTTTTCTTTTCTTACCCACCCCCAACACACACAACACACACACACACACACACACACACACACACACACACACACTATGCAAGATTGATCTTAATGTCAGTGAATATATCCTGAAGAACTACTTTAAGATAAAGCTGCAAATTATCTGCTTTGCTTTGAGAGGAGAGCTCGGCTTGCTGGCACGGCCTGCCGTCTTGCAGCACCGGTGCACGGGAACTCTGCAGGTCCAATCGTGCTCTGAGCATCTTTGCTAAGTCACACCCTGCTGCCGGGACGTGGGTACGAGGTGGAGCAGCAGCGCAGCTGTGTGTGGCACCCTGGAAAAAAATCTAGCCTCACGCTTTGGAGAGGAGTGAGTCACATACTCACATGGCTTTCCTGTAAAGCCCTTGCAAATCAACTGGCTCCTGGCAAAACTGTCTAAATAGCAATACAAAAAGGTCTAAGGCTGAGGCGGCAGAGCTGGAAAAGAATGGAGGAAAATCCGGGCCTGGGATGGTGGATCCCAGGATGCTGTTAATGTAAATCAAGCCTTTTGGGTGAGGTCCCCTCGGGTGCCTATTAGTCACTTGGGGGAAATGAATTAACTGTTTTGAATCATGGAGACATGTGTTGGGAAGACAAAGCTTAGAATGACATGAAGGTGAGTTGCAGCAGGAGCTGCTGACCACCAAACGTTAAATCCTGAAGAGGACAGTCCATGGTTATTTAGCCAAATGTATCATTCATAATTTACCATTTGTAATTTATCATTTACCTGAATTCCTTGCATCACATGGAGTCTTATGCTTTCCTGTTCCTAGCTTCAGGCCACCAGGTTTATCTTTTCAAAAATTATGACAAAAGTATCCTGATAATATTATTATTTTTAGATTGAAAATCTACTACTTGCAAATTTTCTTTCTTTTCCTTTTTTTTTTGCTTTTTTTAGGGGTCCAATCGGAGCTGCAGCTGCAGGCCTACACCATAGCCACAGCAACTTGGGATCTGAGCCACGTCTGCAACCTACACCACAGCTCAGGGCAAAGCCGGATCCTTAACCCACTGAGCGGGGCCAAGGACTGAACCCACATCTTCATGGATACTAGTTGGGTTTGTTACCACTGAGCCACAAGGAGAACTTCCACTTTTAAATTTTCTTTGGGGAGATTTTCTTTTTTCTAGTTATTTCCAAATGCTGAGTGAAAATAGTTATCACAATAAAAAGGCCACAAAGTGATACAAAAATGTGCCATTATTAATCATTTCTTTTCCATATGCCACCTTTTAATAAAATTTAGCTCTAAAAAGCCAGAATATTATGGCAGACAGCAAATGCTGTGATACTCGGGAAGTTACAAAAAAGCCATGGCTCGCTAGCCTGCGCTCTTCTAAGTAGGGATCTGGAGAAGGAAGCCAAACACATGATGAGAGCTAGATGCACCGTCTAGTCCTTGGCCCAGGACACTTGGGTGGGACCTCCGAAACTGAGGGCCAGGAGTGACTCAGCAGTGTCTGGAAGAACCCCTTCATCTACAGAACAGGAGGCCGAGGCCCAACACCATGACCCAGTCACATGAGCATTTGTGTAAACTGAGTATTAGCTTAGTGACTGACTATGTGAAAGAAGGGCCATGGTCCTTCTGCACCTGTCGTTAAAGGCACATTTAGTACAGAAGAGGATTTGAGACAGGTGAGAAAGCCCAGCCTTGTGTCCCCCCCACACCTGCTCCGGGTGCTCATTTCATCCTTTGTGGCCAGTTCGGATCACAATCCCTGACTCCTTGGAAAAGTCACTGCTGCTGCTTCTTTTTCCAATATTAAGAACCACCCAAACAAAGAGGTAGGACATTTCTGGCTTAAATACCAGAGTAGTATATATGAAACACACGGATGTGTCAGTCTCGGAAGAGCAGAGAAAACAAAGCAGATGTGTGTGTACTGTGGCGAACACAATTGTTTTTCAAGTATTAAATATCACTTGTGAGGTACTGTCCGCTGATGAAAATGAAAGCAGGAAAGAGTTGATATTCCTTTCAAGAGCAGCTGCTTGCATTTAAAACAGTGAAAAGTTATAAGGACCTACTGCACAGCACAGAATACTATATGCTATTTAATATAATAACCCATAATGGAAAAGAATCTGAAAAGGAACATGTATGCATAACTGAATCACTATACCCTACAACTGAGACATTGCAAATCAACCGTACTTCAATTCAAAAAGAGTGTAGAGATTCTGGTACCTCTTTCTTCTGTTCAGAAAACCAGCTGGTATCTTTGTTTGAACCTTGCGGAGTTACGTGAAGGTCCACCAGGACGGCAAAATTCCCACACTGAAAGACATTGATGGCAGCGTCAGCTCACGCCCAGCAGACAATGAGAGACGATCTCACAGATTCCTATGTGGTTGCTCATGATGAAAGAGCGACAAAGTTCACTACGGGATAGAAGTGTTAATATGAGACAGGGTACAAATCACAACCCCGGCGTTTTTCAGGTGTAATATCTATAATAGAAAGGGAGAATTTAATTTTCATCAGGGTGATAGAGACAAAATATCCATCTCTGGGGCTGCACCTTGAAGGGGAGGCCCAGAAACCCCGCAGCCCTGGAGGATGATGAAAACACGAGAAGAGTGTAACAGGCAGGCCTAGGTCGGCTCCAGAAAAGAATGATTCCTTGGACAACCAGGGGCATTCTTTTTTCCAGGTAGAAGGAAGAGGCAGAAGCTACTGCATTTTTAGACAGACAAAAGAATTGGCTGGGATGGTAAGTAATACAGACGAATGAAAAAGAACCAAGGAGGGAGTTCCCGTTGTGGCTCCACAGTAACGAACCCCAACCCGACTAGTATCCATGAGGATGCAGGTTTGATGCCTGGCCTTGCTCAGTGAGTTAAGGATCCAGTGTTTCCATGAGCTGTGGTGTGGGTCACAGATGCAGCTCGGATCTGGCATTGCTGTGGCTGTGGCGTAGGCTGGCAGCTGCAGCTCAGATTCAACCCTGAGCCTGGGAACTTCCATATGCTGCAGGTGTGGCACTAAAAAGCAAAAAAAAAAGAAAAGAAAAAAAAAAGGAACCAAGGAGAGGGAGGTAGGTGCTGAATGACAACTGTCAAAACTAAGTATGTTTCAGGAGTTCCCTGGTGGCTTGTGGGTTAAGGATCTGGCATTGTCACTGCTGTGGCACTGCTGGTTCAGTCCCTGGTGGGGGAATTTCTGAATGTCGCAGGCATGGCCAAAAAAAGAAAAACAAAAACAAAAACCCCCAAACAAACAAACTAAAAAAGTTTCATTCAAATATGCTACAAAGCCCATCTCCCTCTTATTCTAGAGCCTAGTGCTGCTAACACTCAGGGAAAAATGGGAATCTCCTATATCTGCACTGCTCAATAGGGACGTTCACAGCCATAAGCGGTTACTGAGTATTTGAAATGTGGCTGTTGTAGACATGGAAGCAACCTAAATGCCCATCGTCAGAGGAGTGGATAAAGAAGATGTGGTACTTATACACAATGGAATATTACTCAGCCATTAAAAGGAAAGAAATAATGGCATTTGCAGCAACATGGATGGACCTAGAAATTATCATAAGTGAAGTCACTCAGACAATGAGAAACCAACATCAAATGCTACCACTTACATGTGGAATCTAAAAACAGGACACAATGAACTTCTTTGCAGAACAGATACTGACTCACAGACTTTGAGAAACTTATGGTTTCCAAATGAGACAGGTTGGGAGGAGGGGGGATGCACTGAGGGTTTGGGATGGAAATGCTATGAAATTTGGCTATTGTGACTGAGAAGCTGGATGTTTAATTTTATTTTATTTCATCTAATTTAAACAGTCAGATGTGGCTAGCAGCTCTGCGGCACAGCTACAAACCTGTAAAAATGTGGAATTCTTACACCGTAAGAGTAAAGTCATCTGAGAATTTCAAGATAATTGAACTGTAGTTAGAAAGGCACTGTAGTCAGTTTTGTATCTCTTGGGCTAAACTGTCTTCGTTGTTTTTTAGGTTTGGTTATTGTTTTGTTTTAATTCTGAACTATAATTCAACGGTGCAAGGAAAATATTTTCAACAAATGCTGTGAGAATGCCATATACGATATGGAAAGAAAATAAACCTGATACCTACATCATATCATACACAAAACCTGATCTGAGATGAATCACAGACCTAAACATGAGAAAACCAAACCTATCTTCCTGACCTTGGAATAGGAAAAGATTCCTTAAACAGGATCCAGAAAGTACTAAATAAGAACAAAAAAAAAATCATTACCTTAGACGTGACCAAAATTAAACACTTTTGCTTGATCCGAAACAAAAACTTTTTGTGGCACAGTGGGTTAGGAATCCGACTGCAGTGGCCTGGGTTGTCGCAGAGGCGTGTTTGATCCCCAGTCTAGTGAAGTGGGTTAACACATAGGCACTGCTGCACTTGCAGCTCAGATTCAATCCCTGGGAACTTCCATATGCCATGGGTGTGGTCATTTAAAAAAAACGTTGCTCATCAAAAGACACCATTAAGAAAATGCATATGCATGCCACACACTGGGAGAAAATATTCATAAATGCTGATGTCTAACGGACTAGAGTTCCAAATGTGTGAAAAACATTCCTACAAGTTGATGTTAAAGAAACAATCCAAGTTTGAACACTTCATAATTAAGATAAACAACAGGCAAGTCAGCACGTGGAAAACAAATGTTCAACATCATTAGTCGTCAAGCAAATGCAAATTAACAGAGAGACACAGCTAACTACACACCTACCACAATGACTACAGTGAAAAAGACTGACGCACACCAAATGCAGGTGACGACGGAAGCGACCCAAACACACTCACTGCTAGTGGTTCAGACACCTCAGCAAATGGTCTGTCTGTTTCCCATAGTCAAACAAACACTGATTTACCACCCAAGCCAGCAAGGCCACCTCGGGTATTTATTTATCCAAGAGATAAAACAAATGTGCACACAAAAACATGTATACAAATGATGGAGTTCCCGTCGTGGCTCAGTGGTTAACGAATCCGACCAGGAAGCATGAGGTTACGGGTTCGATCCCTGGCCTTGCTCAGTGGGTTAAGGATCCGGCATTGCCATGAGCTGTGGTGTAGGCTGCAGATGCGGCTCGGATCCTGCGTTGCTGTGGCTCTGGTGTAGGCCGGTGGCTACAGCTCCGATTAGACCCCTGGCCTGGGAATCTCCACATGCTGCGGGTGTGGCCCTAAATAAGGCCAAAAGACAAAAAAAAAAAAAAATGTACATGAAAGTTTTATTTGTAAGAGTCAAAATGGAAAACAACCCCACAGTCTCTATACAGGAGAATAAAGAAAGTGTGGTACATTCGTGCCCCAAACCGCTCCTCACCAAGCCCAACGCAGGCTAATCTCAACAATGCTGCACTGAGCAAAGCCAGGCTGAAGTACGTACTCGGTGATTCCATTTATATAAAGTTCTAGAAAAGCCATGCTAAATCTATGGTCAAGGTAATCGGAACAGTGCTTGCCTACAGAGAAACGGATGGAGAGCTTTGTGTGGTGATGGAAGTATTCTGTCTTAATATACACTTAAGACTAGTTCATTCCCCTGTACCTATGTTTCATATCAATAATAAAATATTTACAAATATTTGTAAAAATAAACTCATATTTATTGATAGTTATGGAGGATATAAGTGTGTCCTTGAAAATGTGTGGGTTTTGGGGGAGAACAAAGTGAACTTTCCTGGGTAATAAATTGTAAAGAACGATGGTCCTTCTACAATGTCAAACAGCGCAGTATGACCCGGGGAACTCAAGTTCAGCATGTCGCAACCAGCATTTTGTCTTAAGGAAAGAGAACTGAAGAGAATATTGCAATGGGATAAAAAATATCAATGGTCATATCTTGGTCAAGTCTTGTTTTGTTAGAGTTATGAATGAGTGTACTGATTATGATATAAAGCCTATTCCTTACTGTGGGTTGTGGTCAAAAATGTTTGAAAACCATATTCAAATATACTGTTACTTTAAAAGTTTCTTCACCAATGTTGATTATAGATTTAACCTTTAATGAGTATGCTGCCACCAGGTGGAGGTCTTATGCCACAACTACAGGATCTTGGCCAGGGGTTATTAACCTCTCGTGTGCCACGAACCTCTTTGGTCAGCTGTGAAGCTGATGAAAGCTGCTCATAATAATGTTTTTAAACACATGGAAACACAATGCATAGAATTCAAAAGAAAAACAATTATACTGAAGTATGTTATCCATATTAAAAAAAAATCTGTAATATAGTAATGGATGTTCTTGTTCAATAAAGCATTGGCTCTCGTCAGATAGTGATGAATCTAAAAACTACTGTAAATCCAAAGTAGTGATAAGCATAAATGACATTTTCAGATATCTGTCACATTAATATGTGAAAAAAGTTGTGATTTCTAATGGTAACAAATATTGCTAACATTATTGTGTTCTGCATATTTCATTCATAATAAAAGCAAAATTTAGGAGTTCCTGTCATGGCTTAGTGGGTTAAGAACCTGTCTAGTATTTGTGAGGATACAGGTTTGATCCCTGGCCTCAATCAGTGGGTTAAGGATCCGGCATTGCCCTAAGCTTTGGTGTAGTTTGCAGATAATGGCTCCGATCTGGCCTTGCAGTGGCTGTGGTGCAGACCAGTGGCTACGGCTCCAATTTGACCCCTAGCATAGGAACTTCCATATGCCGCAAGTGTGGCCCTAATTTTCTTTCAGAGCTGCAGCTGCTGGCCTACACCACAGCCATAGCAACACCAGATCCGAGCCATGTCTTCGACCTACACCACAGCTCACGGCAATGCCGGATCCTTAACCTACTGAGAGAGGCCAGGGATCAAACGCCCAACCTCATGGTTCTTAGTCAGATTCCTTTCCGCTGCACCACAACGGGAAAGCCCCTAACATTTTTTTTTTTTTTTGATTAAAAAAATAATTTGAACTTGGTCAAAATAAAGATGTAACTTTTTCCCACCCAAGTTTACGGACCCTCTGATTTCTAGCATAAGCCTGCTGAGATTCTAGGGATCCTGGAACAAGAGCCCCCTAAAGGGGGGGGGGGATATGCCTCACACACGTTCTATTGGCTTTCCTGTGGGTTTTCTACTCTGACAAGTCAGTCAAAGCAAGTTTTTTGCTACCCCTTCATCAGCAGCAACAATTTTTTTTAAACAAACAAACAAACAAAAATGGATGTTTGAATAACTCGAACTGGAACTCCATAACAGTAACTTTTTAAAAAAACTGAATAGTAAGGTCCAATTTGGTTTTTTTTTTTTTTCATCGCTTGTAATTTTGATCCCAAAGAAGTTAGTCTGTTTGGTTCCAAGCAGACTTATTAAAATTGCGTTTTGTGTTGTTTTAATAAATCATTGAATCTTACTCTGGTGCTCAGACTTTCCCGGGCTTCCTGCCAGACACCCCGAGGCCCTTCCCCCGCGCCGGGGCTCTCCCTCCCTCTTCAGCCAGCTTTCAGAGTTCTCCCGCAAGTCCTCTCCAACTCCCACACTCATCAGAGGTATTTTGCCTGTCTAAAGTTCCCCGCTCTCAAAGCTTTGCTTCTTTTCTCCCATGAGTAAACAGAAGTGAAAAAAAAGAAAAATAGAAAACCACCTCCGCCTGCTGCCAGCAGCACGCCCTGCCCCCTACCCACCCACCCCCTTAATTGGGGGATTTCTCTCCGCAGATCCACTCTCCAGCTCCTCCAAGCATAGCGGCACAACCCGGTAAGCATCACTAGGTTCTCGGGCCGAGCTGCTCCTTTCACACAGCCCAGGGGCTACTGGAGACAGCTCTGCATCTCATGCCCTGGGCTGGGGCCCCGCCGGCTTCCCGCCCCCCGCCCCCTCCCCGCTCCACCCAGAGGTTTGGGTCGAAAACCTGGGAGTCACCCCTAACTCCTCCCTTCCCCTAACCCCCATCGGTCACCACGCCTGGTCGATTTCACTTCAAGAGCAACGCACACGCCTCCGCTCGCGTTCCCCAGCTCACGTCATCTCCCACTTGGAACATCAGGGCCACTTCTCTGAGCCCTGTATGGCCTCTCCAGGCCTCCATGAGAGCCACGTCTGCCACACAGATGGAAAGCCTGGGCTTCAAGCCTCTGAGGAGGCCCTGCTCCGCTTCCAGCAACACCCCCCGCCCCAACCTGGGCACGTGCTCTTTGCCCTGTGTTTTCAAAGCACCTGGATGCTTCTGCGCTCAGTGGGCTCCCACGGATCCTCGAACCCTGGCGGAGGCGGGGCCATCTCTGTGGAGCCTTCCTGAAGTCTGTCACTCCCTCCTCCAGGTCAGCATAGCTTCCTGTGATTTTTTCTGCACTGAGGGGCAGCTTCACCTAGGGGCCTCCCCTGCTACACTGTGGGCTCCTCCGTGGACAGGGTCTACACTGGTCCCCCTGTACCCTGCGGATCCGTGCAGAGCCGGCTCACAGTAAATGCCTGTTAGCGAGGGGAAGGAAGGAACGAACGAACGAGTGGCGGGACATCCGGGCTCTCCATGCAGGCCAGACCACAGCCTTGTCTGCAAACTGGGGGCTCAGAGCCCGCTCTGGGGACAAGGTCATTCTGAATGAGCCCAGGACACTGATGTGTCACAGAACAACTCTCTCCTCTCCTTATTCTGGAGTGGTGACAACTATGTCATCACCGGTGACAACCACTCATTTTCCATATTTTGGAAAAAGCAAATTCAAGGATCCTAGGATTACCTCACCCCAAGCTCACTACCAAATGAGCGAGTTGGTGACTTTTTTCCTATCTCTTTCCAAAGAATTCCAAAGCCAAAACTTAGCTATTACCAAGTCTTCAGCAATGGGATATACTGTCTCCCAATTTTTTTTTTTTTTTTTGTCTTTTTGTCTTTTCCAGGGCTGTACCCGTGGCATATGGAGGTTCCCAGGCGAGGAGTCAAATCGTAGCTGGAGCGCCGGCCTACACCACAGATCCGAGCTGCCATCTGCTACCTATACCACAGCTCACCGTAACTCCAGATCCTTAACCCACTGAGAGAGACCAGGGATTGAACCCTCATCCTCAGGGATACTAGCCAGGTTCGTTACTGCTGAGCCATGATGGGAACTCCAGGGCTGGACAGTTTCGATCGCACCCCTGGGGCTGCCCGCAGGCAGCTTCTCCTTATGGGTCTGCTGCAGCTGTCACTGGGATTGTACGCCCACCTGGAAATAAGGATTTAAGGCAGCTTAGAGTAACAGGGCAAACATTTTCAAGCGGGGAACAAGTAGGAAAAACAAAGCGTAAGAACATAAAATGAGGCCAGCAATAAGGTCCGATAGGTCTGGACAAAAGCCCCACTGGCCTAAGCCTCTGCAACATTCTGCTCTCGGTTTGTTAGTTACCAACAGAACAAACAAGAGGCCAGGTCTGTGCTGAGGAGAACTCAGCCAACCCCAACACCACATCTAGAAAGATCTTTCTCCTGCAGATCTTCACCAAAAGACACAGCCGTTACCTTCTTGGAGCATCAAATTTACGGAAAGGCTCTAATAAAATACGAAATATTTCCATTTCAAAACAAACTGCTTATATGGTATAGCATGAAATTTAAAAGCCACATGCTCGTTCGAGAGAGAGAGCATGGTTTAAAATACATACTCTCAGGGAGTTCCCGTTGTGTCTCAGTGGTAACGAATCCGATTAGTATCCGCGAGGACACGGTTCGACCCCTGGCCTCACTCAGTGGGTTAAGGATCCAGCGTGGCCATGAGCTGTGGTGTAGGTCACAGAAGCTGTTTGGATCCCACATGGTTGTGGCTGTGGTGGCGTAGGCTGGTGGCTACAGCTCCGATTCGACCTCTAGCCTGGGAACTTCCATATGCCTCGGCAGGTATGGCCCTAAAAGAGACATAAAATACAATCAAATAAAATCAAAATCAAATACAATAATTACTTTCATTCACCATATTCGATGTAATCCTTACCACTAAGCCTTGAGGGGCGTGACCACGGCTCACGTTTTATATACAGGTAGGAAGCGGAGGAGGTGGAGTCAGAAAAGGTAAAGGCTAGTCCAAGATCACACAGGCATTAAGTGACCGACCCAGCATCAGGTCCAGATCTGTTGGACTCCAGAGCCCAAGTGCATGCGCAACTTGGAAGAAATATCTCCACCGTGGAAAGCCACTTGGGACTCACTTCCTGACCCCACATGGGGCCCAGTAAATGTGCCTGGCCTGGAATCCCCTCCACTCGACTTGGGAAGTGGCCTCCTGTTCCTCGAAGGCCAGTGACGGCAGCCACGCTGGCCCCAGGAAGCCCCACACACCAGCGCCTGGTGACGGAACCAAGGATTCTGAAGGGAGGCCCAGAGAGCCGGGCCCTGAAGCTGCCACCTGGGAACCGGGGGTGGGTAGGTACCCTGAGAACAAGAGCATAGTGCCCAGGCGGAAGGCCCACCACGAAGAGACTGGGCCAGAGGGGTAGGGAGAGAAAGGCGTGTGGCAGAAGAGGAAGGGGGCGTAGGTGGCAGGGCCTCCTGACATCAACTGCCCCCTCCAGAGAGTTCAAGCTAGAGAAAAGTCAGTGCAAAGATTTTGTCGATTTGACCCCCTGGGCCTGTTCCTCATTAAAATACATGGCCAAGACATCCAAATTTGGGGTTGACCTTCCCCAAAAAGGTCAAAGAAAAGAAGCCAGCATATCTTTAGGAGGGCACAGACCATAAACATGCAGACAGGTCAGGGGACAGCAGAATAGATCAAGCAAGCAAGATATGCTACAACCTTGACTAACTGCAAAAACTTCCCAAAGCATGAACACGCTGGCAATCACAATAGTTAAGATTCACTGAGCACCTGCTGTGTGCTGGAACCTGTGCCAAGGCCTCTCGGTACGTTATTGCATTTAATTCTCATGACGACCTGGAGAAGCACAAACTCTTACAACTCAGTGTTCTGGAAACCCTGAAAAATGTAAGCGCTCCTTCTCTTTTTGAAGCTCCGTGGTGGTGATCACGGCTGGGCTTGGTTTGGTAGGGTATCTTGCCAACCCGGACAGGTACAAGGACTAGGATTAAATTCGTCTCAGAATTAGACTTAGCCTGAATTCAAGGGCACAGCACACAGACAGCCCTCTGCTGACAACTCCAAGGCTGATCTCTTCTGGTACCCCAGTTTAGAAGGGGTGTCTCACCTCCTCGCTCTTTGTAAAGATGATACAACTAGATCTTCTTCAAGGTGCCTTCTGCTCTAAGATCCCATCTCTTGCTGGTGTTTTGGGTTGTGTCCATTTGCTTGGTTTCATTGGCCCACACATCGTCTTCCTTCCTGTAAAGGTTCTGGAAGAGCCATACGCAATTTGGTACCTTGTACTGTCTGCCATCGGTTCACCACAGGCCCCCCCAAGCCTGGCAGGCAAATCCTGGAAAAAGACCACAGGGAGGTACATGTCCTGCTGGGCTGACCTCTGTGGGCATGATTTAGTCTTGGCAACCAATGGCAGAAAACACCAGTCTTACGGTGAGAAATCATGCTGTAAACCATCTAGGAGAAGCTTAGTGGAGTTGGCTGAGACAAAAATCTTAGCAACCAACGAGTTCTGTCCCCAAAGTGCTCTCTGACCAGATTCTGGCGACAATGAGCTCTTCTCTTCTGCCTCGGCCTTTTTTTTTTTTTTTTTTAACATAATTTTATTGGAGTATAATTGACTTACAATGTTGTATTAGTTTCGGGTGTATAAGCAAAGTGAATCAATGATACACATATCCATTCTTTTTTTTCCCATATAGGTTATGACAGAATATTGAGTAGATTTCCCTGTGCTATACTGTAGGCCCTTGTTAGTTACCTATTTTATTTATAGTAGCGTGTATACGTTAATCCCATCCTCTTAACTGATCCCTCCCCGCAATGGTTTCCCCTTTGGTAACCCTAAGTTGGATTTAGAAATCTGTGAGTTTGTTTCTGCTTTAAAATTAAGTTTTTTTTAATCATTTTTATTGGATTCCACATATAAGTGATATGTCTTAAATATATGTCTTATACGCTATATCAATATTTGTCTTTCTCTACTTAACTTTCTTTACTTATTAAGATAATCTCTATGTCCACTCATGTTGCTGCAAATGGCATTATTTCAGTCTTTTCTATGGTTGAGTAATATTCCATTTCTATACATGCACCACTTTTCTTTATCCATTCCTCTACTGATAGATATTTAGGTTGCTTCCATATTTCAGCTATAGTAAGCATTGCAGTGAACACTGGGGTGCATGTATCTTTTTGAATTATGGCTTTCTCTGGGTAGATGTCCAGGAGTGGGACTGCTGGATCTATTTTAATTTTTTAAGGAACCTCCATACTGTTCTCTACAGTGGTTGCACCAATTTACATTCCCACCAACAGTGTAGGAGGGCTCCCTTTTCTCCACACCCTCTCCAGCATTTACTGTTTGTAGAGTTTTTGATCATGGACATTCTGACTGGTGTGAGGTGACAGACATGTGACCGCACACATCCTGTCTCCCATGGGTGGCCTATGAGGAGGAGCTGCCTTTTGGTACCTGGGGGTTGCCAGTGCCTACACTGGGACTGGCACAGAGGCTGCAGGGAAGAGTGTTTGCTCAGTAAATGAAAACGTACATCAGTGACGAAAATTACTTAAGTGCCTGCTGTCCTCTCTAGAGGAGGGACGACCGCCTCAACTGCACTCTATCCTCAGAACAGAATCAAGGTCAAGGTTTACAGTGAAGGTTGCCTCCCACATGCACAGAATACCCTCACCCAGAAAACGGGTAGAGATGTCCACTGCTCCTCACCAAACGGCTGGTGTCCCACCTTCCAATCAGAGAGAACAAGCTGCAGGCCCCTGGCTGAGTACTGCATTCACACCCCCTAGAGGGAACCTACCTACGTAGGGCTTGCTGGGTTGCAAATGGATGACTCGTCCTTTGAGTTCAAGTTTTTCTGGTTGAAAGGGATGCAGGGGAGGGTGCAACCACGTCCGAAGTGGAAAGGAATCAGGAGCGAAGGGGGGTTTCTCTCTCCCCTTGGGTATCTGCTGTGGGACGTTTGACGACAGGTCAGGGATGGACGCCTTTCCAGTCCCTTGCTTGTTTTTCTTAACAGATTTATTGCTACGGGTGGGAAAAGGTTCGGCGTGGCCAAGAGGCAAGTCACAAAGGGATGCAAAAAAAAAAAAAAATGGCAGGAAAGCAGAGCTAATGGGTTTGATGACAGCTCCTACGAGGGGAAAAAAATTGGGTCAGGAGCTGATGTCTTTCAGTGAACTGTCTCTGGGCTCCTGCTTGGCGAGAGTTCTGGGGGTTTTGCCTAGAATGCGCTCACAGTGGTTCACAGGCTCCTGGGAGAATAAGTGCGAAGGGCGGCAAAGCGCCTCTGGGAATGAGGCAAAGGACAACGAAGCGTTATTGGGAAGCGGCACTCAGGCTGAATGTTTGCCTCCGGAGCCTTTAAGCCACGTTTGGGGCTGAATCACAGCCTTTAAAACCCGTCACGGCGGGACGAGCACAGTTAGGACAGGCCCTCAGTCGCTCGCTTTGGAAGATATAAGAACTGACTTCGATTCTTTAGACACGAAGAGTGATGATTTTCCAAAAGGTATCCCTTTAATGCAACTCTCAGGCCACTGATCCTGGAGACCGGCCTGTGCCACATACAGAGCACGTGGGCAGAGAAGCAGGGTGACGATGAGGGGACACGACAGGCCTGGTGTAGCCCCTCTCTGCGCCTTAGAGCCCCCAGGCCCTGGGTAAGTGGCCACGGTGCAAAATGGGGACAATAACGGCAGACACCTTATGGAGCCGTTCTGAGGATTAAATGAGAGAATTCAGGCACAAGACCTCGGCACAGTGCCAGCATCTGAAGGGCTCAAGAAAGAAACCAGGGTCGTTTTGTTTTCCTCCAAAGGCAGAACTTGCCGCAAATTCCAGAACATTCAGCAGTTCCCGTCATGGCTCAGTGGTTAACGAATCCAACGAGTATCCATGAGGTTTGATCCCTGGCCTCGCTCAGTGGGTTAAAGATCCGGTGTTGCCGTGAGCTGTGGTGTAGGTTGCAGACTCGGCTCGGATCCTGTGTTGCTGTGGCTGTAGCGAAGGCTGGCAGCTACAGCTCTGATTAGACCCCTAGCCTGGGAACCTCCATATGCCATGAGTGTGGCCCCAAAAGACAAAAAACAAACAAACAAAAAAACAAATAAAATGAACTCTGAATTGTCAGTTCCATGAGATTCACAAAGAGATAGGGTGCAGGTTTCCACGTATGCCTAAGAGCTAATAAATGCCTCATAATTCTTTCACACTGTTTCACTCTGGCCACACATTGCTTCTCAGAAGAACAGATAGCTTGTAATCACCTCACATCACAGTGGACTCTCACCTATTCCTGCAACAGAGAACATGAAATGAAAAGCTAATCTAACAGAAATTATCCTGTTGCTTGTCTTGAGAGTGACCTAAGTGGCTAGAAAAGCAAGCTACGTTCACAGTGGAACAACATTTTGGCCAATCAGGGTTGTGTTCAGGACCAATTATGGTCCACCATCTAGTAATCTAAAAATGGAGCCTGGTGAAGGCCAAGGCTGTTAGTCTCCATAAATTCTGCTCATAATTTGATCCAGTATGTGTCGTCAAGGAGACTTGGAATCTGGGTTTGAATTCAAACTCTACAAATTAATGAGTTTAAAAAAAAAACCTTTTACATTCTCAAAGAATCTTGACATTCTTCAATGTAAAAAAGAACGAAAGAGAAGCAGTGCAACCTATGAGTTAAGCTTATGACAAATTACAAATGAATCAAACAGAAATAAAAACAAAAAATCTGCAAATATTTCCCCTAGTGATCAATGCTTCGAATGCGTGGATTGTTCTAAAGGGTGGTCAGTCCTAGGGGAGATTTCCTGAAAGAGGAAGGGAGATAAAGGACAAGGGCGTCATCTTCCTACCTCTTCTCAGGGGAGGGGAACCAAAGGAGCCTCTGATGAGTACTTTGGGGATTCTGGATGACTTAGAGGAATTCTCTTCATTCGGTTAATGGAAAGAAATTGAAGGAATCCCCCTGCATCAGTATTTTTTTCCTTTGGAATGCTCTCTTCTATTTTCAAATATAACAAAGGCCTGCCCAGTAAAGCTGTGACAGGCACCCTCTGCTCAATCCAGCTGTCGTTTACTTTCTTCTGGAGTACTAATATTGTATAAGTACTGTGGATAACAGGGGCTGCATCTGCTCTTTTAAACTGGGTAAGGGTTGTGTTTTCCAAGCCAACTTTGATGGGTCAAAGACAAGGCTACCTGTAATCTTTACAAGAAGACAGAGAGAGTCCAAGCATATGGGTGCAACCAAAACATCACCTCGGAGTGAGGACTTCCTGACACCTATCACACATGAAGAGTTTCCACTTCTGCATGGCTCAGGCTTACCAGAGTCTGAGAGAGGCCCAACCAAGTCAAGTGCCAGCCCTGTCTCTGCCCTTGGCCATGTTTATCATCCTGGTTCCGCCAGTTCAGGAAAGCACTCTCTACCTACAACCTTGAGGATGTTTGCCCTCTAGACTCTGGAGATCCAGCATTCAAAGGACCGGCATCCTCAGTGTCTCCTGGAGTTTGTCTGACCCGCAAATTCAGACCTACCTAATCAGAAATGTTAGGAGTGTGGTCCAGTATCCTGTGTTTTAATAAGCCCTCCAGATGATTCTGGTGCAAGCTCAAGTTGAAGAACCACTACTGTAGGCTACTATATCCCTTCAAGGACTACTCCTGGCATTCTCTGTACAATATGGGATATTTTTTGGAGGTTACATTAGAAAGGAAGGGGAGGGAGTTCCCTTCGTGGCTCAGTGGTTAACGAATCCAACTAAGAACCATGAGGTTGCGGGTTCGATCCCTGGCCTTGCTCAGTGGGTTAAGGATCCGGCGTTTCCGTGAGCTGTGGTGTAGGTTGCAGAAG
>PVHT021183543.1:36628567-36666060 GCA_004024745.2 Catagonus wagneri
CCCCCAGTCCTGTGGAGCTCCTGCACAGAAGCCCCACTGGCCTTCAATGCCAGATGCTCCGGGGGCTCTTTCTCCCTGTGCCCGATCCCCAGGCGTGGGGATTTGACGTGAGGCTCAGAACTCTCAGTCCTGTAGCTGAGTCTCTGTGATGCAGTTACTTTCCAGTCTGTGGGGCTTCCCACCTGGGAGGTATGGGGTCGCTTCTATCGCATAATTGCCCCTCCTACCTCTTGATGTGGTCTCAGCTCTGTCTTCTGGAGCAGAGTATCTTTTTTGGAAGTTTACAGTCCATTTGGTTGAAGGTTGCTCGGCATTTGGTTGTATTTTTGCTGTTATTTGGGAGAGAAGTTGAGCTCCAGTCCTTCTATTCCGTCATCTTAATCCAATCTCCAATAAAACTTTTTTAAAAGTCAATTTGATTCTGTTTGCCACCTCTCTTTACAAGGGGGCCATACTTCGTTTCTGAGTATCGGACTCCGCTGTCCTCCACTCCCCATCTTTCATGCCTCTGGTCCCAGTGTGAATGGGGAGGACTGGGCTCCTGGCTCTGTGAGCAATCTCTGAGACTGTGTTGACTCCTTGTAAATTATAAAACTCTCAGGAGAAAAGTCCAAGGGACAGTGGTTTAAATTATAGGCTACTTAGCACCCACGGCATGTGGAAGGCTAGGTCTTGGTTAACTCACCGCTACAGCTGCCGGCCTATGCCATAGCCACAACAATGCCAAATGTCAAACATTCACTCTCTACCTGTCCGTTTAAACCCCTCCCCCCCAGTTTTTTTTTAAAATGGAGTTCCCTTGTGGAGCAGTGAGTTAAGGATCTGGCACTGTCACTGCCGCAGCTCAGGTCACTGCTGCGACTTGGGTTCAATCTCTGGCCCGGGGACTTCTCCATGCCACAGGCATGACCAGAAATAAATTCATAGGATAAAATAAATAAAATTCCAGGTTCCCCAAATTATCTGAACTTCCCTGAGGTAGGAAGTGAAGGTGAGTGTCTGATTCCATAGCAAGATACGGCACCCGGAGGTGGGAGGTCTGATCCCAGAAAGCCGGTCAATGCCACAGGCTGGGGTGCTGCCTGAAATCTGTCTGCCAGCCTCCTCCGCCCTGGTGGCACATGGCTTGGCGGCTTCTCTGTGTACGGCCTAAACAGGGAGACACACCTAGTTAGCCAGGAATCAACCTAAATATGTGCTTAAAGCCCAGGACTCACAAATATATGCTCCTTAAACCACTGATGTACCCACTTTAAGAAACATCTCATCAAGTATCTACTATGATAAATGGCATTCATCAGGGCCCTGCCATTTATATTTATATGCAGAACCCATCTGCAACATTGGTTCTTCCCCAAAGTATTAGTAACTGTTCTTTATTTTCTACCTTAAGAGTCACTGCAGGAACAACACCCCTCTTTGAAAAACTTGTTTCAATACAATTCATTATTTTCTTTTTATAATCAAACCGGTTTTTGAGGCAAGATGGAAAAAGGGTCGAACTAATCAAAACACACAAAAAAAGGGTCTCTATACCACACTCTTATGCTCTTGCCATAAATAATTTATAGCAAGATGGTTGCTTCTCAGTGGCAGGCTCAGATTCCCATTTTAATCAAAACTGATTTTGAAACCTATTTCTCAATTTATATGTGGTCAGGGAGCTTCTCACCATGTGAGCTCTCAGACTCCCCCGTGGAAACGGGCGCTCTTCCCGAACCCCTAAACCGCCAGGGCCTTATTAACCCTGGTGATCATTTCTTCTACCCTCTGATGCTCTTGATTTCATCAAAGGTTAACGTCACGGCGGCAGCTTCAGAAACGAAGCAAAAGCTCAAAGCCACAAAACACCAATGGTTCTGTGTTCACAGATATTTCCAAATGTGTAAACAGACCTCACCGAGAAAAAAAAAAAAAAAGCTCAAAGAGTCACTGAATCATCTCAACACACAAGCTCATACCAGAAACAGGAAAGGAAGTACCCGTCAACGTGGTACTATAATTGAATCTCCAAAGCTGTATTTCCAAGACTGCAACCACTGCCTTACCCTAGGGCGGGTAAGGAACAGGAAAGTCTGTTTATGATACTGTTTCCAAGAACAGTCTTTTCCACCCCCCTGCAAAGTTTTTTTTTTTTGTCTTTTTGCCTTTTCTAGGGCCGCACCTGCGGCATATGGAGGTTCCCAGGCTAGGGGTCTAACAGGAGCTGTAGCCGCCGGCCTTCGCCACAGCCACAGCAACGCAGGATCCGAGCCGCGTCTGCAACCTACACCACAGCTCACGGCAACGCCGGATCCTTAACCCACTGGCGAGGCCAGGGATCGAACCCGCAACCTCACAGTTCCTAGTTGGATTCGTTAACCACTGAGCCATGACGGGAACTCCTGCAACGTTTTTTGAACCCTTTTTTTTTTGGTCTTTACGAAGTGGCTGTACTGGAAGATTAAGTAGACAGGGGGTCAGCCTGTTCATAAGTTTTGGCTCCCCAGGATGGATCCCCAAAACTTCTGAGAAGCGCCAGGCTCTGGAGATGAGCCCCAGCTAGGCAACAGCGAGAACCAGCATCTTCCCACGCCAACCCTGCTGGCTGATTCCCGACTCCAGTTCCGGAGGTGAAAGCTCTGTGGACGGCACGTGGTCGTGGACTTTCCATTAGTGGAGAAATAAAACAATTGCCAAAGTGAGCCTTTTCTGAGGGCAGGGACTCAAAAAGGCTTCCCGAACTCATGAAATCCTCCTGGCGTTAAGAATATTGCTAATGTTGGCTTGATTATATCCAGGTTACAGCCAGGTGGATTAGGATTGGAAAGAACATTTTACATGGCAGTAATTATGGGAAAGGGTTCTTGAATTTTCAGACATTAGTTCCTCCTTTTATAGTGATAGGGAGTTCTAACAAAAATAGGATTAAAAAAAAAAAAGAACATGAGTGAACAGGATCATTTTTGAACAACCAGCCATTTATTTTAGCTTCTTTTTCTACAAGCCTGAAGAACCTATGATCTAAATAAAAAAAAATATCTCTTATTAGCATGACAGGAAAATTACATTAACCTACTTCTCCTAAAAACACACTTTCAGGAAAGTCAAAGCAGTGAGCAAAATCTGAATCTACTTTTTTGTTAGACCCCACCCTAAACTTAATGATTACAAAAGCAAAGAGACTCAGAAACCCATCCAAACAGATCACAGATGTATCCCCAGAGCTGAAAATGAAATAATAAAGGGCACCACAGTTTTAAGTCACATACTGGAAAGCTCCAGGCATCTCTATCAGCCTCAGCTTTGAGCTGGGATGGATTTGGCCGTGTAATTTAAAGGTGTCGAGATGTTTACATCTATGTTTAGAAGGAAAATCCCAAACTGCAAAAACGTCTAACGTGACCTTTTGAATAACCTCCAGGCCAAGGCAACAGGATCAATAGGGCAAATACTGGCCGGCCACTGCGGTCGACCATGGGTCATCAGTGGATACAAGAGTTGTGTCTGCCGGGTCTTCAAACTGAGGCAGAGGAGTCTAGGCCCTCCTCCCTTGCTTTGGGACATAAGGACACAGGTCTGGACTCAGTCTAATGACCTAGTCTGGTACAATAATGCAAGTTCCCAGGGGTTTAAAAAAACAAAGAAGAGAAAAATCCACAAACAGAGCAAGGCCAATGAAGCTTAACGCCAGAAGCCTCTGAACCCTCCCAGGTGACTTAATTAAATTATTTTCCACTTTATAAATGTCAGTTGGTGCTTCTGTCACTACTTAGGAGTATCGGATGAAGGAGAGAGAAAAAGAGAAGCAAGAGGACAAGTGACAAAGGAGGGTACAGATCCCACTTGAATGATTCACTCTCACCACGAACATTAATTATATTTCAAAGACGATGATGTTTATCAAACGAATGTCAAATTCCCATGAAGAGGCTAGTCCTTGCAATATGCGTGAAGATGCTCAAAGTGCTTTCATGCTCTTTTGCTCTGGTATCATTTCAAACTTCAGAAAAGTTGTGAGAACAGTACAACATCAGAAAATGTCATAACGGCGCATTTGGAATTATCTGCAAAGAACTTAACACTATTTTTTAATTAGCTTCAAATGGTAAAAATAAAATCAATGTACTCTTACCTGATAAATGGCTACACAGCACCCATAATGATCAGTTACTTGGGGAAGGCAGAACCACCAGGTCTGGCAGCATTTTTTGTTTTTTATTAGAACATGCAAGACAGAGAGCGACATGTGTGACCCAGTGTCCTGGGAGCACACAGATAGGCAGGCAGGGGCGGTGCATTTACAGAGGCACCAGCTGTCCTTCACTCCTTTTCTTTCCCAGTGAAAATGCAGGAAGGAATACAAATGAAAAGGAGTAATTACATTAATGGAGAACTTTAAATGTGTGTCAATCTTTTCTTCCCGCAGGAAAGAAATCACTGACAAACACACTTCCTTCATTCGTGAGAACAACTTCTCTAAAACACAACTTCGCTGTCAGGAAACCTTGGATTAAAACCTCTTATCAGAGGTGATGATTTCAGATCTGCAACTTGATTTTCCTTATTACCTGAGCCTAAGAGAACCTTACTAGGAATAACCGAAAGAAACAGCTTTGAGCATAATCAAGGAGCCCCAATAAATGAAAGCAATACAGCATTTTCAAAGGCTGAAGAGTAACTTCCATTTGCTTTGCACCTTACACAAACATCTTCCCTGGGAATTCAAGGGAGTCAGTTTTTAGGGCAAAAAGTCAAGAGGCTCATGTTACATAAACCGAGAGGATTCCGTAGGGTGTTTATCACCTGGGTTTACCAAAGGGTTTGTGTTCAGATCATAAAGCCACTTCGCACACTAAAAATCTGCTCAAGACACCACTGGTTGGTAAAGCACGAAATCAGCCCTTTGACTGGTATTCTCTGCACCTTCTCCACGTGTCTAAAATACTTGCCAGATCTTAGAGTTTCTCTTTGTATTTCTAACTCTTTAGTTCTCATTATTCAAAAATCTATTCAAATGATACAAGAGGATCCTCGAGGGAAAGAGGGAAAGCTGGCCTTTCCTGCAACAGTGTGGGCTACTGAAGGGCAGGATTTTGTCTATTTGGTCAGGATCTGGCACAGAGTTTGGTTTATGGTACATTTACATGTTAACTGAATGAATGGCCTGCAAAAATACTGATTGATGCGCGATTACAACAACCAAAGAACAACGTATCTTTTGATTTTTGGCAGAGACCTTGTATCTTTAAGGGCACCTTGTTTTAGAGGATACTGTGGTTGAATGGTGGCCCCCCTCGTGCATGGACTCACAGCCGGAACCTGTGAACGTCACCTTATTTATTAGAAAGAGGCGGAATTCGCTGGTGGCTCAGGAGGTTAAGAATCCCACGTTGTCACTGCTGTGGCGTGGGTTCAGTCCCTAGCCCAGGAACTTCCTTATGCCACTGGCATTGCCAAAAAAAAAAAAAAAAGAAGAAGAAGAACAAGAAAGAAAGAGGGTTTCTACAGATGTTAAGCTGCAGATGTTAAACTGAGGATCTTAAGACAACAACATCACCCTGGATTATATCAATGGGCCCTAATCCACCTGTTAAGTATCCTTATAAAAGAAACACAGAAGAGTACACACAGCTGAGAAGGTGACGTAGAGACACAGCAGAAGGCTGTGGCGAGAAGATGAGGAAGCCGGCCTTGCCCCAGGAGCTGGGAGAGGCAAACGGCAGAAGCCTCCAGAGAGAGCACAGCTCTGCCAACTTCAGACTTGATTTCAGACTTCCAGCTTCCAGAACTGAGAGCGAAAAATCAGAAATCTACTAAGACCATCTCAGAAGATCAAAAATAATTTGATGGAAACAACCTCTGAATGGCAATCTTGAAAATATATTTCAGAACGACAGTTGGTATTTGTTAGTTTGCTTTCCATTCCTGAAGCTACCCGCTACACCAAAGTTATCTTACTTGAGGAACCACTATTAACTGCATTTGTTAGTAAGTTATACTCTAGCTCACTCCAAAAAGGATCGAGGCAGTTGACCAACCCAAGTCCAACAACGGCCTTACACCTGCTACAAAACTGTCATTTCATGCTTTGCTAAGTTAAAATGTTCTTTCTCAATTACAATTTTTTTACTTGAATAGACATATAGTTTGATGACTAGACTTTTTTTTACCAGGTAGAAAATTAGAGAAAAACACTCCAGGCTAAGGGAATGGCACCAACAAATGCAAAGGTGTGCACACACACAGTGATGTCAGATCATGCAGGAGGTGGGGAAGCTGAGGCTCTACATGCAGGCAAGAACGAACAGGACCAGCCAGCGGGCCTGGCAACGAGCTGGGAAGAGGCCTTCAGTGAAGAGTGGGACCCTGCGGATGCTCGGCTTCAGGAATGCTGGCAATGAGACATTTGCCACAAGGCCCCTGAGTCCTTACCCTCCACATCCGCCTTGCATCCTCACGAAGTTGTTAGAAATGTGGTCCGCTAAACAAAAGAATAAACCAAGAAGGTCATGTAAGAGAGAGAGCGTCTAACACAGGAGAGGGGTGAAGGTAAATCGAGGATGATGCCTGTGCAGTGAGCCTTACATGCCCCCAGTCCAGAGAAAGCAGGAGAGTGGCGACCGCAGGAAGAAACAAAGAAGGGCACTGCTACATGACCTGGTCAGGTGGATTTTGGGAAAATCTCTTTGGAAGGACTTTTTAGTTCATCTGGGTAACTGGGGGAAAAAAACAGTGATAGAAACAAAGAAAACTATAAAAACAACAAAAAAAGAAGCAACTCTAAACTCCAGGAAAAACAAAACATTCTAACAAGAAAACATGCATGGAACATAGTTTGGCACAGGGATGAAAATACTTGTATAGTTATAATAATACAAACATTAAAGACAGATTTAACTAGACATTGTGATACAACTATAGAGGACACCAGGAGGGGAACTTCCCATCTGGGTAAGTGGGAAGAGAGAGGTACGAGTGCTAGCTCTCATGTGCAGAAGTGAACAGGTTATGTCGAAATCTGGAAAATCAAGAAATTATAAACATCCCAAAAGAAGTATCTTCTGGGGCACAGGATTTGGGGGTGGGGAGGAGTGGGCTAGCAGGGGTCTGCTACTTTCATTAAAATCCTGGGGCACTGCTATTTGATATTTGAAACTGCATATATAATATATGAAATGAATATCGACTATAAAGAAACCACATTTGAAATGAAAAAAAAAAAAGGCAGAGTAGACAAGACTAAATATTTTCTTTCTTTCCTTTTGTCTTAAATAATGTGCTAAGGACTTTTTTATCATACAGGATAAATGAGCACACACACACACACACGAATAACAAAGATCATGCTAGCTCCAAAGAGGAGGATCAGTGCAGAAGGGAGAAACTGAAGGCACGAAACCAGCTAAGTGTCTACAGAAGCATCTGGCAATAGAAGATGACGGCCTAAACCAAGACAGTGGAAGCAGAAATGAAGCGGGGAGAAGGGAGAAACTGCCAAAAAATAAGCCAGTGCAACAGGGCAGGAGATCAGATTTCTGGACAGTTTCAGTTGTCTGATGGAGAAACACCTGATTCTGCACCTGAGAAACTAAGACGCCTAGGGGACAGTCTACAGAATGACAGAAGATGAGAAGCTGGGGCAAAACATCCACCTAATCTTCAGCAGAATCTTATGATACGGACAAGCAAGAATCACCATCGCCACATCATCAAGCTGTAAACTGAGGCTTTGAAAAGATAACATCAAGTGTAACTGGCAGATGCCCACTTCTCCACACTGTGTTTTCTGTTGTGAACCACACAGGAAGTCCAACACCGCGTTTAGCTGTTTTCTGAACCCACATATCTAGCCTCATCTTTCTGTGGCTCCACTGCTGTCCCGCACCCCCACAGGTTTCAAATGAAAACCAGAAAGCAACTTGCAAAAATACTAATTATTTTAAACATCAAAGACATTTTTATGTGTAAACTGGATTTCTAATTAAATCTCCTCCCTAGGACTATTTACTCATCGCCACCGAGTGGGCCCCGGGGAGCCCTGTGTGGCTCTGACTTCATCTCCAGGCCTGGCTGTGGCTGACGGAACTATCATTTCATGTTGCTCAGCAACGCGGAACTCAGGCCAGGCCGGGGGGTCAGGAGTGTCCCCTACCGTGGCCACGCCTGTCACATGTAAACCTGGGAAGTGCTGGGGCTGCATCAGAGCCTGCGAAGAACCAAGCCGATGCCCACACAGAAGCAGACGTGAGAAATGCTGCAGAGGGTCCCCTGTCCCCTCTGCCTGGAGTTCTGTGAATCAGCCCTGTGACTGCAATAAATGCCAAACGGACATGGCCAGTCCACTTTACCAAGCCCATGAGGCCTGCAGCTTTTTTCCCACGCGCAGCCCTGGGGCCAAACCGCTGGGCTTCCTCCATGCCTCCAAGTCATGGGCCTGTTGTGGGCTGTGGGCCCATTGGCCCCCCAGCCTGCCGTGCAGGCTTTACGTTAGATCAGCCAGCAGACCCTCCCGGGCCTCTATGAGGCGGGAACAGAAATAAACCACCACACATGACAGCCTCCTCCTGCTGAGTCATCTTTTGGAAGGGACTTCACCTACTTAATCTGATACGATTTTAAAGCCTCACACATAATACATCCTCCAGTAGACAGCTCCAATGTAGCATATCCTGCAATAAATTCTTTACTTGTTCAATATGGCAGCATGAGTGCCTTGGTGCCAGGTGCTAAAAGGATGACAGGAGTAAGCAGTCGTGGTCCCCAACTTCACTGATGCTTAGAGTCAAATTTTAGAAACGATTATTAGAATTTAAGGTAATACTGTAAACAGTGAAGGGGCTGGAGTTCCCTGGTGGCCTAGAAGTTAAAGATTGGGCATCTTCACTGCTGTGGCTAGGATTCGATCCCAGGCCCAGGAACTTCTGCATGCCGTTGGCATGGCAAAAATAAATAAATAAAAAATAAAAATAAAAACACATAAGTATGGAGATTCCTCAGAAAACTAAAAATAGAATTACCATTTGATCCAGCAATCCCACTCCTGGGCATCTATCCAGAGGAAACCCTGACTCGAAAAGACACATGCACTCCAGTGTTCATTGCAGCACTCTATGCAATAGCCAGGTCATGGAAACAACCTAAATGCCCATCGACAGAGGAGTGGATAGGGAAGATATGGTATATACACACAATGGAATATTACTCAGCCATTAAAAGGAACAAAATAACAACATTTAGAGCAACATGGATGGACCTAGAAATTATTATGCGAAGTGAAACCAGTCAGACAGTTAGACAGCAACACCCAATGCTACCGCTTACATGTGGAAACTAAAAAGACACAATGAACATCTTTGCAGAATAGACAATGACTCACAGACTTTGGAAAACCTTTGGTTTTTCAAATAAGACAATCTGGGGGGTGGGAGGACGCACTGAGGGTTTGGGATGCAAATGCTAGCGAATTGAGTTATGATGATTTTTGTACACCTACAATTGTAATAAAATTCATTAGGCAATGGAAAAAATAAATTAAAAAAACACATAAATAAAAAGGGGAAGGGACTATAACTTCATTTGCCCTTTAATTAATTAATCTCTCCACATAAACATACCTCTGTTGGCCCGGGGAGATAAACACAAAAGTATTTCACTATTCCACATACAGAGGTTGGTTGAAAGAGGGGTTTAAAAGATAATCTAACAAGTATCACTAAAACCAGTTAAATGTGACTTGAATGAATTCAACTCCCTCCCCTCCCCACCTACAAACTGACTTAAGTGCGACTTCATCATTAGAAACAAATCTAACATAAACTTCTACCAGGAGAAGAAAGCCATCAACCATTTCCATCTCTCGGTGACTCTCATGGTCTCCTGTGGTGGAGTGGCCCTTCCAGGTGGAACTGAGCTGAGACCCACCTGGCCAGTGACGGCCACCTTCTCCATAGGCTGGTACCCACTGATCCACCCAGGGAGGTCCTGGCAGGAGACTGGATGCAGAGGAAAGACCTGAGCTCTGCGTACACTTGGGGTTTAGAGGCACACAAGCAAACAAGCTTTTGTCTAGCAAGATCGGGAAGGGACAGGGGGCTGGAGACTTAGAGGTGGGGAAAACCTGCAAGGGGGATCAGGGCTGGGTGAGAATTAGGGCAGAAGGGAAGGGGGTTTTGTGCTCAGTCTGGTGGCTGTGTTCTGCCAACCTATCCAACCCTGTGTTCACAGAAGACCCAAGAAACCCTGGGTCTGTTGACCTGCCCCTAGCTTTGGGCTCCCATGGAGCAGGAGAGTTGCTCCCTTCATCATGGTGCACCTGGACCAGCCGAGGCGGCACAGCTGGATTAACAGCTGCTTGGGCTGATACATAAGCACCTGTGAGAGGATCTGGCCCTCCTGGACATTTTGAGAGGTTGGGGTGGTGGGCGCGCATGGGTAAGAACCAAGAGATCAGCAAAATCCAGGTTTAGTTTCACAGCTGTCATTTAGTTTCAGGCCCAGGAAACTAACTTGTCCCTCCCTCTCCCTCCCTCTTTTATACACCCTTTGCTCCCCTGCAGAGCTCCCTGGCGGGGGCAGGGGCAGAGGTGGGGGTGAAAAAAGGACAGGCTCCCACCCAAAGGGCATCTCCATTCTATGGGGTGGCAGGGAAGGGGGGATGTCACAGAGAAGAGGAATGAAAAACATCGATCAAAACATCATCACTGGAGTTCCTGCTGTGGCTCAGGGGTAATGAATCCAACTAGTATTCATGAGGACTCGGGTTTGATCCCTGGCCTCACTCAGTGGGTTAAGGATCTGGCGTTGCCGAGAGCTGTGGTGTAGGTCGCAGACGAGACTAGGATCTGGCCTTGCTGTGGCTGTGGCATAGGCCAGCAGCTGCAGCTCTAATTCAACCCCTAGCCTGGGAACCACCATATGCCTCAGTGCAGCCCTAAAAAGCAAAAAAAGAAAAAAAAATCATCAAAGCTGAGCACTGAGATTTGGGGTTGGGCGGGTGCTTTAGTAAATCCTTTCAAAAAGATCTAAGATCCCAAGAAAAAGGTAACAGCAAGGCAGAATCCTTTCGCATGAACTGCAACACAACCTGTGTTTTTGATCAATAGAAGATGAAAACAGACCTCTTCCAGTTGGTTTCTTACTAATCATTATTTCGAAGGCTTGCAAGTCACAACACATTTAATCAAATGCTTGCACTGCTGGGCGCCCTTGTCCCCAGCCTGCAGCCACCACCACTCAGTCCATCTTGTGATCTGTCACTTGCCACAATGGCTTCTTCGTGTTTGGGACTGTGGTTAATGGAAGCTCTGATTAGGTCCATTTACTGTGCAATTTCTTGATCAGCCCCCAGAATGAAGCTGTTCCCTCCTGATGTCAGAGACAGCTCACATAGCCCGGATGGTTCAGGCTCCACTTCTGTCTCACTTGAAAAATCTTAACTTCAATCTCCTTTGGACAAGCTGAAGGGGCCGATCCTGATACTGGCTAAAACCACTTCCAGATTTTTTGTTCTAAGAAGTGGTCAGACTTAAAGACAGCACAAAGTAAACATCCCATATGCCTTTATTTCAACACGTTGTGCAAAACTCTCTTTTTTAGAATCTTGACATGCTCTAATAATAGATTTCACGGTTAAGTAAGCCGATGTTACAACAATAAGACATAAGGAGAAAAAGGTGGGGGGAGGGGGAAAGAGGTCAGATTTTTTAAGACATATCTCTGATGCACTTATCATATACATATATATGCACATATGCTTTTTTTTCCCGTTTTTGTCTTTTTGCCTTTATCTAGAGCCGCCAGGGATCGAACCCGCAACCTCTTGGTTCTTAGTCCGATTCGTTAACCACTGAGCCACGATGGGAATTGCCGTCTTTTTTTTTTTTTTTTTTGCCTTTTCTAGGGCTGTACCCGCGGCATATGGAGGTTCCCAGGCTAGGGGTCTAACTGGAGCTGTAGCTGCCGGCCTTCGCCACAGCCACAGCAACACAGGATCCGAGCCGCGTCTGCGACCTACACCACAGCTCACGGCAACGCCGGATCCTTAACCCACTGAGCAAGGCCAGGGATTGAACCCTCAACCTCATGGTTCCATGGACTCGTTAACCACGGAGTCACGACGGGAACTCCACATACGCATTTTTTTAAACTTAGTTTTTTTACTTAGTGAACTCAGACAGTTTCAGTGCTAGAAATGCCATTTACAAGGACAGTTATTAGGATGTGCTTTTAAAAGCAGAGAAAGGAGGTTAAGTCAGGTCCCAGCAGGTACTCTATTCTCATAAGGATGTAAGGTAACAATTTTTTTATTTGTAATCGTGACAAATGGATTGTCCTACATAAAATCACTTTCCAGAATATTAAAACCTATTTCTTTATACATTTAGAGTTCATGAAGAACACCAGGCACAATGCTTAGCACAAAGCTGCTGTGATAAATATCTCTGGAAGGAAGAGGAGAGGGGGGAGGGGGGCCAGTAATGAAGCAACACTTCCATGTGAACCTGACTCTCATAGGACTTTCTGTAATAAGGTTAACTTATGTATTAAATGATGTATAATTCAGGTCTCTACTAATTATATGCTGATTTTAAAAATAATTCCGGAATCCCCGTCATGCCTCAGTGGAAACGGAATCTGACTCTCATCCATGAGGACGCAGGTTCAGTCCCTGGCCTTGCTCAGTGGGTGGGCAATCCAGCATTGCCGTGAGCTGTGGTGTAGGTCGCAGATGCGGCTCGGATCCTGCGTTGCTGTGGCTGTAGTGTAGGCCGGCAGCTACCACTCGGATTTGACCCCTATCCTGGGAACCTCCATATGCCACGGGTGCAGCCCTAAAAAGACAAAAAATAATAATAATAATTCTGCCACCTGTCCCTTAACTAAACTGCACTTATTGTGGCTCATGGTGTGCCTGTCTCGCAGTCCTTGCGCTCCTAATTGAAAATGTTTTCAAGTTCTTATTTGATATGCCCTAGAAAGCAAATAGTCAAACACCTTAGAACTATGTGTAAAAGAGAAGCAGACTTCAGCAAAGACAGGCCTAGTTAGGAATGTGCCTGACATCAGCGGCCACATCTGGGGATGCAGCTGGTCTCTACTTCTGGTCTCCTGGTAAGCTCCTGGATTCCAGAATTATGGTCCTGATGAGTAAGACTTCCGCTCCAGCTAAGGGAGCTGCTCTTGACTCAGGATTCTTAAGTGCTTTTAATTCATTTTCAGTAGCCGTGAGCCGGAAAAGAAAGGATATTAATAAGGAGCTTCACTCATCTGGGCACCGGGTTCTTCAGCTCTATGGATCTCTGGCTAACCCAGGAAGCAGGGATCTCAGGCAGAGGAGAGAAAAGAAGGGGAAGGGAATGCTTAAAAGAAGGGCGAGAGGGACTGCCTGGAAGACTAAGTGATCCAGGGAGCAGCCAGGCTGGGATGAATGAAGCAAAAGAGGAATCCAGGGAGATGACCTCCCCATCCCCCAGAACAAAAAGACAAAGGGAAAAAACGGAATAGAAGGATTACCTGTGGGGTCTGATCATGGGGAGAACTAGATTGGCAGGCACTTTAAGGACCTGCTTCGGGGTAGGGGAGGGATAAGAGCAGCAAGAATGCAGAAGAGAGAGATAAAACAGAAACAGAACGGGGCAGGGGGGAACTAACGCAAAGGAAACCAAAAGTGATACAGGAAAAAGAGAAATGCACTCAGACCCCAGTACCTAGCTGAGCAGTATAAACGCTGTCAAAAAAGTGTAAAATACTGTCCTAATAATGAAACACAATATGGATTTATATAAAAATGGCTCAAATTTAAATATATTGAGTTTTATCACAATACTCAAGAAACTGCCATCTACGCACGGTATTCAGAAATGTGGAGACAAAAAAAAAAATAACTGAGCGTTTAGATCAATCGCTTCTGAGAAGTGGGAAACAGAGGATGGAAGGGGTGGAACAGGGGACTGCTGCTTTTCTTTCAAAGTCTATAATGTGATGCCAAGACAATTAAACAGGGGAAAGAAATTAAAAAGAAAAGAAAATATATGTTCACACATGTAACACAGATGGTGTTGAGACAATTGGATACCACATGCAGAAGAATGAAGTTGGATCCATTCTTCAAACCATATACAGAAATTAACTCAAAATGGATCACAGACCCAGATGTTAGATAGAGCTAAAACCATGAAACTCCTAGAAGAAAACGTCAGTGTAAACTTCCATGACCTTGGTTAGGCAAAGATGTCTTAGATGCCACCAAAATCACCAGTGACAAAAGAAAATATAAAGGAGCCTTTACTAAAATTTAAATTGTTGTGCTTCAAAGAACACCATCAAGAAAGTGAAGAGACAGCTCACAAAATGGGAGATAATATTGCAAATCGTGTATCAGATCAAAATATATAAAGCATTCTTACAACAAAAAGACAAATTGCCAAATTTAAAAATGAACAAGATCTCAGAGTTCCTGTCGTGGTGCAGTGGAAATGAATCCAACTAGTAACCATGAGGTTGAGGGTTCGATCCCTGGCCTCTCTCAGTGGGTTGAGGATCTGGCATTGCTGTGAGCTGTGGTGTAGGTCACAGGCATGACTCAGATCCCACAGATCCCATGTTGCTGTGGCTGTGGTGTAGGCCAATAGTTGTAGCTCTGATTTGACCCCTACCCTGGGAACAACCATACGCCGCGGGTGCAGCCCTGAAAAGCAAAAAAAAAAAAAAAGCACAAGATCTCGACACACAGATTTCTCCAAAGAACAAATGGCCAATAAGCACATGAAAAGATGCCCAACATCATTAGCCATCAAGAACATGAAAATTAAAATCACAATGACATGCCACTTCACACTACTAGGATGTCTATAATCAAGAAGACACATGACAGTAAATGTTGCTGAGGATGTGGGGTGAGTTAGAACCCTCCTACATTGCCGGAGGGAACATAAAACGATAGAGTCATTATGGAAAACAGTTGCTCAAACAGTTAAGCATACAGTTTCCATACCATTTAGTAATTCCACTCCTAGGTACGTACCCCAGAGAAATGAAAACATATAGGTGTATACAAATACTTTTACTCAAATGTTCATAGTAGCATTATTCATGACAGCCCAAAAGTGGAGATAACCCGAATACCACTAACTGATCAACAGATAAACAAAGATGGTATACCCATACTATGGAGTATTCTTCAGTCATATAAAAAGGAATGAAGTACTGATCTAAGCCACAACATGGATGAACCTTGAAAACAATCTAAGTGAAAAAACCCATTGACAAAAGACCACATATTGTATAGTTCCACTTAAATGGAAAGTCCCAAGTAGGCAAATTTATAAAGATAAAAAGTAGACTAATGGTTGCCTAGGGCTTGGAGGCAGGGACAGGATGGGGATAAGGAACTGGGAGTGACTGCTAATGGGTATGAGGGTTCTTTCTAGGGTGATGACAAATGCTCTAAAACTACAATGTGGGGAATTCCCTTCATGACTCAGTACTTAACGAACCCAACTAGGATCCACGAGGATGCGGGTTCGATCCCTGACCGCACTCAGTGGGTTAAGGATCTGGCACTGCGGTGAGCTGTGGTGTAGATCGCAGACACAGCTCTGATCCCTCATTGCTGTGGCTGTGGTGTAGGCTAGTGGCTGTAGCTCTAATTAGACCCCCAGCCTGGGAACTTCCATATGCTGTAGGTGCGGCCTTATAAATAAATATATGAATAAATGGAGTTCCCGTTGTGGCTCAGTGGTTAACAAATCCAACTAGGAACCATTAGGTTGCGGGTTCGATCCCTGGCATCACTAAGCGGGTTAAGGATCCAGCGTTGCCGTGAGCTGCGGTGTAGGTTGCAGACGCGGCTCAGATCCCGTGTTGCTGTGGCTGTGGCGAAGACCGGCAGCTACAGCTCCTGTTAGACCCCTAGCCTGGGAACCTCCATAAGCCACGAGTGCAGCCCTATAAAATGCAAAAAATAAAAAATATATATATGAATAAATGAATAAATAAAATAAAATTACAGGGTGGTAAAATTGTACAGCTCTGTGAATATACCAAAACCCACTGCACTTAAACACCCTCTTCATGAGGGAATTATGGTATGTGAATTACAGCTCAATAAAGCTGTCTGTAAATCTATAAGGCAGTGGTTATTACACAAATGTAAACCTGTGTCAAAACTCGTCCAACTTTACATCCAAATGGGTACATTTTATTGTATGTACATTATACCTCAATAAAGTGGATTTTAAAAACGATATCCGACGCAAGAGCTTTATTATAGTGCTTATACAAACGTTACTTAGAACTAGCAGGAAAAAATTCAAATTCGTTACCCTTCCATGGCCACTGCCAATCATTGGTGTGAGGCGAGCCTCCTCTGCCCTCCTTAGACAGGCCTGAGTGCTGTCTGAGCAACAAGATGCAGTTTCCAGCAGGAAAGCAACAACGCCGGTGTAGTTGACATTTATCTTAAGTTAGCAAGTGTGCCTTCCTAGCAGAACTATTTGCCTTCTCTAAAGAGAACACTAAAATATCAAGGTAACATTTATTCTCCATTAAAAAAACAAAATGATCAGAGTTCCCGTCATGGTTCAGCGGGTTAAGAACCCAAGTAGTATCCATGAGGGTGTGGGTTCAATCCCTGGCCTTGAGCAGTGGTTTAAGGATCCAGCATTGCCCTGGCTGTGGCATAGGCCTCAGCTGCAGCTCTGATTTGAGCCCTAGCCCAGGAACTTCCATATGCCACAGATGCAGATCTAAAAATAAATAAATAATTGGTACAACCACTGTGGGAAAAAGTGTGGCGGTAACTCAGAAAACTAAATGTTGAACTACCATATGACCCAGCAATCCCACTCTTGGGCATATATCTGGACAAAACTTTCCTTGAAAAAGATACATGCACCTGTATGTTCACTGCAGCACTGTTCACAATAGCCAAGATGCGGAAACAACCTAAATGTCTATTGACAGATGAATGGATTAGGAAGACATGGTATATATACACATGGAATACTACTCAGCCATAAAAAAGAACAAAGCAATGCCATTTGCAGCAACATGGATGGAACTAGAGACTCTCATACTAAGTGAAGGAAGTCAGAAAGAGAAAGACGAATACCATACGATATCACTTATATCTGGAATCTAATACCCGGCACGAATGAACCTTTCCACAGAAAAGAAACTCACTGACTTGGAGAACAGACTTGCTATTCCCAAGGAGGAAGGGGAGGGAGTGGGATGGACTAGGAGTCAGGAATTAACAGATGCAAACCATTGCAATTGGAGTGGATAAGCAATGAGATCCTGCTGTATATATATAGGCACTTGTGACGGAACACGATGGAGGATGATGTTGAGAAAAAGAATATATACATATGTACGACTAGGTCACTTTGCTGTACAGTAGAAATTGACGGAACACTTAAATCAACTATAAGGAAAAGAATAAAAATCATACTAAAAATAAATAAAAACAAAAATAAGTAAATAAAATTTTCATTCTGACAGGATCTTGTTTATCAGCCCTCTAATTTTACAGACCTGGAATTTGACTGAGGTCTAGAGAACTTAAAAGATTTGCTCAGGGCCACAGGGATGTGAATGGACACAGCTGCACCAGCCTCCTTATGGATGAGCACCAGCTCAGGTCCCCTGCCAGCACCCAGAGCTGGCGCCTCCATGCCCAGGTGCACGGGGGTGTGCTAGGTGCCAGGCACTTCACTGGCACAGGAAACGCCCTCCTCACTCACTTTTCAGACTGACGCTATAAAGCGGAAACTATTACTGACTCCCACTCCTCAGTTTTCTGATGAGCAAATAGGTGCCAAGCTGTTAGCCCTCAGCTCGTAGTCAAGAAGCTGGTGAGAGCAGAGCCAGGAGTCCCTCTCCAGCCATGTCTCCAGGACCTGAACTTCTACCCAATAAGACGTGCCTGCCTCCCGAAAGCAAACACTTTCCGCGTTCACTTCTTTGAATAAACGTTAGCATTTCCCATTTCCCATTCATGGGAAGATATTCACTGATCTCTTGCTGTTAGAACAACTCTGTTTGTCCCTGCCTCACACAAGAGTTCTGGCCTGTGTCTGTCTTTGGCCTCGCATCCTTTCCTCTCTTCTCTCTGATGTGCCCCTTGTCGAGCCAGACTCAGGGGAAGGGCAGGCCCCTTGGCCTTCGGACACGCAACAAAACCCAGTGTGACATCCACCACGTGGGGGTGGATCTAGCAGAAGTAGTCTTTGTGTGTGGAATGGATGGAAATAAAAAACCAGAAAGAGGTGATGGGGTGCAGTCACGAGCTGGATTAAACAACTCCATACATTCTTTTTTTTTGTCTTTTTGCCTTATCTAGGGCCGCACCCGCAGCATACGGAGGTTCCCAGGCTAGGGGTCTAACAGGAGCTGTAGCCGCCGGCCTTCGCCACAGCCACAGCAACATGGGATCCGAGCCGCGTCTGCAACCTACGCCACAGCTCACGGCAACGTCGGATCCTTACCCCACTGAGTGAGGCCAGGGATCGAACCCTCAACCTCATGGTTCCTAGTCGGATTCGTTAACCACTGAGCCACGAAGGGAACTCCCTGCTCCATACATTCTTACAGAGGCTTTCTCGAAGGGGATGACTTTTCAAAGTGATCAGGAGGGGCGTGCACGGTTCCTCCAACAGTCACTCTCAGCTGCTGTGGTACTAACCACATTAGACTATCGGGTTTCAAGTTGCAGGGTGACCTCAAAGATAATCTTGACCCCTTCCCCAATAAATCTATTAAATATTGTATAGCTTGAAGGGAAAGAACGGGAGACTCTCTGAGAAGCAATACCATATTTGGTCTTAGGAGTCCACCGGGATGTAAAACATAGACAAAATTACGGGCCACTTTAGATCGAAGCCGTAACTGCCCAGACATTTTTCACTCTGTTAAAGGGAAAGATGCTTAAAAGCCAACGGAGACAACCTGAGCCACTTTGGGATTTGCTTTGCTAATGCCAACAAATTCCTTCATAAAGACACGGCTGCCAGCTTATTACTTGATGTTTGTTTCACGGCTGCCTTGAGCGGGAAGAGCTTGGGAGTTTCTCCTTGTTAGACCCATCTTGATGGAGAAGGGCCGTAGGCAAGAATCTGACGTGTTATACAACATCCCAGAACTGATGCACGCAAACAAACATACATCTTAGAAGCATAATGTTCATTCCTGAACGCTGCCAACGTGGGGAAGTTTTCTTCTAAAACACCCCCCTCGTGGGCTTCGAAGCCTCAAAGGCGTATCTCTGGTTTTGCTCAATAACTACCTTATCTATCTACCATAGCCAAGGGCCTGTCTTTTGCTCTGAATCAAAAATCTGAGTCTCCCCTAAAGGTGAAAAACTTGCCAGATCAACAGTGCGCGCATGTGGGCACATGTGTGTACGTAGGTGTACTAACCACACAGAAGGCTCTAGGACAGGTACTATCGTGCAGATGAAAAGAGCCTCAAGAACAACAAAGAGATCTTAGGTGACCACCCAGCAAAATCAAGTGTAAAGACAGGATTGCTCTTAAATACTATAGGCTTCAGGGAGTTCCCATTGAGAGCAGCAGAAAGGGGTCCCGCTAGTACCCATGAGGACGCGGGTTCGATCCCTGGCCCCGCTCAGTGGGTTGGGGATCTGGCGTTGCTGTGAGCTGTGGTGTAAGTCACTGGTGCAGCTCAGATCTGGTGTTGCTGTGGCTGTGGTGTAGGCCGGCAGCTGCAGCTCCGATCTGACCCCTAGCCTGGGAACTTCCATATGCCATGGGCCCTAAAAAGCAAAAAAAAAAAAAAAAAAAAAAAAAAAGCTATTAGCTTTAAAGAAGGAACTCGATATTCTGACACCAGCCATACAGACCAAAACTAGCAACACACTCCAATATCTTACATTTTCAACTTAACAATGTTTTCAAATTAAAAAAAAAAAAAGTTCAAGTATAGTATTCAGGCAAGTTAAGTGATGAGTTAGGCTTATGTAATGAATTCTATTCAGAAGGCATCATTTCTTTCCAAATGCTAGAGAAATATCAGTTTCCTAAGTCCTTAATTTATGTACATGATAAGTGTAAGTGTTTTGACTGGATCTCATTTGGAGTTAAGGAGCCAAGACTATTTTCGGTATGCCAAAACAAAGCAAAAGTGGTAATTACATTATTGGACTTGGTCCTTGTTTTAATCAGTCTTTTCTGAGCTGAAAACCACTGTGTCATTTCAAACGCATACCTGTTTCACCGGATGACAATTCCCTATGAAATGCTTCAACTCAGAAATAAATAGGAATTCAATTTAATAACAATACCCATCGACCTTTGATTTTTTTCCCCCCTCCAGAAGCGTAGTTATGTTAAAAAGTACTTTAAAGAGGGGCCAAATTCAAACCTTCCACATTCCCAAAGAGCAAGGACCTGGAGCCACCGAGATGGTGTTGCCGTGCCGGGGGCCTGCTCTGCCCTGCTCACCATCTCCGGGCACCAGGGAGCAAGGCCATTTCTCTCCAACCTAAAAAGTATAAAAGTGCAAAGAAATGCACAAAGTTCTGGGGTTCCCACTCTATTTCTATTATCTCCTTTTATGTAAAAATCACTTTCAGAATAAGCTATTTCTTTCTAGGCTTACAAACTTCCAACCCCAGAGTTCCCATCGTGGCTCAGTGGTTAACGAATCCGACTAGGAACCATGAGGTTGCGGGTTCGATTCCTGGCCTCACTCAGTGGGTTAAGGATCTGGCGTTGCCGTGAGCTGTGGTGTAGGTTGCAGACGCTGCTCGGATCCCGCGTTGCTGTGGCTGTGGCGTAGGCCGGCGGCTACAGCTCTGATTAGACCCCTAGCCTGGGAACCTCCATATGCCGTGAGCGTGGCCCTAGAAAAGGCAAAAAGACAAAAAAAAAAAAAAAAAAAAATCCAACCCCTCAAAGCTGCTTCGAAGAGTGACTCTCAACTTGACGCAAGTTAACTTGACAGTGAAGAAATACATTTTTATTTCTTACCACATTAAGGCTCCCATGTGGCCCACTAAAAGTGTCCGGGATTACTGCACAATTATGACATGTTTAATGCATTATACGGAGGGTGATCTTTCCGTGCTATGAGAACTTGAACTTCGGTAGGCTCCAACCAGAACGCTCCAACATGAAAGCTAACTGCTTGCAGATTTTTGCGCTTGGTGCCCTCACCCCCGTTAAAACGTGGAATACAAGACGGCAGAACCTAGCCAAGCGCTTAACGGGACAGAGGAAGAAGCCGGGGCAGAAGTCAGGCAAACAGGAAGCATCCTCTCACTTGTCCTGATGCCAAAGTGAACTTCGACAATTTGGTCCTGGGGCCACACTGAAAGTCTGGGAAAGTATGTCAAGTCTAAGACACCTCGAAGAACACAGGCTGAAAAGCGGGGGCCAGGAGGCGGACCCGCGGGTTCCCCACTCTCTCACCTCCCTCCCCCGGGGAGGAGTTTTCTAACCAAACCTACAGGCACCCTTTCTTAGAGCCTTTTGCTGAGGGAGTAGTTTGCAAAAGCTCCAAAGAACGGTCCTCATTGCGGTTAAGGTCACTGCTTTGGACAGTGTACAAAAAAATACCACCCAGAAATCATAAGACTTGATGGGAATTATTTTTAAAGATTTCTTTTTGGCACCGGTTTATCTAAAGAAGGCAACTCCCTTTGAAAATTATAATACAACTTGGTGTTCTCTTTAAATCACTGAGCGAGACATATGGGGGTCCAGAAATGGGTGCGGCTACTCTCTCTGCTCTCCCAGCTAGAAGCCCCGCGTCCTGGCGAGATGCACATGAGAGGCCAGGCGGATGCTGCACTGGATGCGGGCTTCTCCACTCTGTTCACTGGGGCAGTGGCCAGCGAGAAACCCGGCCAGGGCACCCCTGCCCCTCTCTCCCTTTGGCCCAGCCTGACAAGAGCCCTGAGCAGACTGGGGGCAGCTCTGAGGCACAAAGCAGCCCTCAGCCCCCCCTCAAGTCCCCCCACACCTCAAAGTCTCAGGATGCCCTCGGCCCATCTGGCAGCTTCTTCCTTTTTTTTTTTTTTTTGTCTTTTTGTCCTTTTATAGCCGCACCCGCGGCATATGGAGGTTCCCAGGCTAGGGGTCTAACAGGAGGTGTAGCCGCCGGCCTTCACCGCAGCCACAGCAACGCGGGATCCGAGCCGCGTCTGCAACCTACACCACAGCTCACGGCAACGCCGGATCCTTAACCCACTGAGCAAGGCCAGGGATCGAACCCGTAACCTCATGGATTCCTAGTCGGATTCGTTTTGGCTGAGCCACGATGGGAACTCCCATCTGGCAGCTTCTAAGCCTCAAGTCCCTCCACTTCCAACCAGAAGGCCTCAGGATTCTCGAACTCCTTCACTCCCCATGAAATGTCCCCTACCTAACACTCGCTGACCTCTGTGGTGTGTTTATTCCTAAGACGGACAAGGTGGGAGGTGATGCCCGTCACCTCTTCCACCGGGGAAAAGACGTGGTTTTGCTCTTTCATGGCCCTGCTTCCATCTGACCGGTTTCTTTGATTTCATTATTCCACACTCAATCAGCCTTAGAGCTTGGGTTCTGAGGTCAGAGAGTCCAGGTTTGAATCCCAATCCAACTGCGGGCTCCTGTGACCCTGAAACCACTTTCTAATGTTCTGTGCTTCGGGTGGCTTGTCAGCAAAGCAGATATAATAATCATGCTTAACTCATGGGGTCAGTGGCTATTTCCTGAGATGGCCCGTGTGGAGGACTTCATGCAGTGCCCCGCGCATGGGAAGTTCTGCACAAGGCTGACCCACGGCTTCTTCCCTGGAAAATCTCCATACCCCTCCCTCCGAGCGCTTCTGTCCACGGCCAGGCCCTCTTCTTGGACTGGAAAAGTGCAGGAATCTACGAAAAGGTCGCCTGATACAGAAAGGTCCTGACTGCTGTAACAAAACAGAAGTAAGGACAGAAAGCAGAGTCTATTTCATCATCATCTCATTAATAACCTTATGGTGACAGAATACTAGGGGGACGACATATTAAATTTATTGACCAAGACACTTCTGAAACTCAAAGGGGGTGTTATGCAGAATTAGGGCAGAATAACTAGGGCTGTCCCACTTAACACCCACTTGTAAACGCTTTCTGGCCATCAAGGAAAATCCCATTAATGCAAACTGAGCCCAGGTCCGAAGCCAGCGGCTGCCTCTTTCTGTAAATAGTTTTATTGGAACATAACCACGCTCATTTGTTTACAGACTGACCCTGTGTGCTTTCAGCACCAACAGCAGAGTTAAGGTTCATGAGGAACTGTACGGCCCGCAAAGCCTATGCTGTTTGGCATCTGGCTATTCACAGAACAAGTCTGCCAACTGCTGCTCTGGGCTCAGGGAACTCAGAGCCACTGCCTTCCGAGCCCACAGTCACATGTGTGCGCTCTTCTCTGACCCGAATACAATAGCAAATCTGCTTCTCTTAAGTGTGGATTTCTATTATGTGGCAAGTCCATATTTAAAACAAAGCTAAAACATCACAATACAGCTTCCCGAGGGGCACCAAATTTTCCGAGGATCCCATCAAGCAGAAAGGACGCAGAGAAGTAGGACTATCTGGTGTCAGGTCTGAGGATATTATTGCATATGGAATGGTCATTTTGCACGTGGAATGGTCAAAGGCATCAACTTTTTTTTTTTTTTAGGGCCGTACCCACAGGTTCCCAGGCTAGGGGTCGAATCGGAGCTGTAGCCACTGGCCCACACCACAGCCACAGCCACATCAGATCCAAGTCACATCTGTGACCTACACCACAGTTCACGGCAATGCCAGATCCTTAACCCAACTGAGTGAGGCCAGGGATCGAACCTGCGTCCTCGTGGATGCTAGTCAGATTCGTTTCCGCTGAGCCATGAGGGGAACTCGGGCGTCAACTTCTTAATGCGGAGGAACGAGATTTGGGGTGGTCTCAGCTCCCAGGCAGGGTGGGAACCCGCATGATGTGGGGACTCAGGGCTCCTCACCGGGTCCTCACTTTCTCCGAGGCGCATCTCTGAAGCTGGGGTGGTAACAGGACCTGCCTCACAGGCAGGTGGTGACCAGGAAATGGAATGGAAAGTGCCCAGCTGCTGCTTTTATTCAATTAATCGTTTTTACTCTTGTTATTATTGTTTAAGACCTGGCTGACCTAGGCTGCTGACAAAATTAAAACACCTGGGGGCAGGTCACAGGTAGGCAGATTTTAGCTCAAGACAAGGAGAGTCTTATCAGCTCACTGCCTGCCTGACAGTCAGATAAACACACATTCTCTGACTTCAAAACCCCTGACACTGTCCCCGGAGGTGGCAGGAGCCGGGGCGGATGCAGAGGGGATGGCAGAAGGGTGACAAGTGATACTGAATGACTTCAACAGGTTTTTTTTTTTCTCTGTGATTATGTTTAGGAAAGTTTTATGTGTCCTTGAAAAATGACGACATATCACCTTCTCGACAGGGAAGTATGACACACCAAAGATTAAATAGGGGACAGTGTATTGCATACTTGAAGTCCTGGGTTTTTCTGGCCATGCCCCTATTATGCGGAAGTTCTGGGCCAGGGATCGAACCTGCGCCATAGCAGCGACCCGAGCCACCGCAGCAATAAGGCTGGATCCTTCGCCTGCTGAGCCACCAGGAAACTCCCCAAACTTTCAGTTTTCAAGGGCTAGCAACTCAAAAAGGAAAATAAGAAAACAGGGCTGAATCTGTTTGGCCAGAAAGGTGAATGGAGAGGCAAGACCAGGGCAGAAATGAATACACGTGGCCGATGGATTAACTCAGGAAGTGGTCAGCCCCCGAAAGCAGAGCCAGTGGTTTCGGCTGGCAGAATCCTGCAAAAAACACACTGTGCCCAATTCATGCTAGGTCCATTCAACCTGGGCCCACTGATCGTTTGCCAGGTGCCCAAGGCTAAGCCCAGCTTCACTCTCACTGCGGCCTGCCTTATCTATAATGGACAAGTTCTGGCCCGCCGATGGCAGCTGGTGAAAGGAGAGTTGATTGCATAACGGGCCTGCAGCTCCAGCTGCCTGTTCCCCAGAATCAAGTGTGGCCACACAGTATAGACTCACGCACCCTTTAGAGCCCTAGGGGCTGACTCTGGAGGTATTAAGGCGTAATCTGAACACAAACCAAGAGTTCTACAAAAAACAGAGGAACAGGAAGAGGCGAAAGCATGGGCTTGCTATAGAAAATTACAGTTGAGGAGTTCCTGTTGTGACTCAGTGGTAAGGAACGCGACTAGTATCCATAAGGACACAGGTTCGATCCTTGGCCTTGCTCAGTGAATTAAGGATCTGGCATTGCCGTGAGCTGTGGTGTAGGTCACAGATGCAGCTCAGATCTGGTGTTGCTGTGGCTGTGGTGCTGGCTGGCAGCTGCAGCTCCAATTGGACCCCTAGCCTGGGAAACCTCCATATGCCGCAGGTGCTGCCCTAAAAGGTAGGGGGGAAGACAAAGAAAATTACAGTTGAAATGCTGAGAAGGAGGCCCTGCGTCTGGGGCTGGGTAAATAGATGAAGGCAAGCATACTATTAGAACACACATGAAGCTCCAGGTCTGCTTCAGGAATTATTAGTACGAAATGTCTTTTCACAAGGTTGGCAAGTCTTTAGCGCCCCCATCTTAAGTCCGCTTAGGCCAGGCTGGCACGGAAGGCCTAACACACCCTCCTTCTTTGCGTGGTACCTTACAGTTTCTAAACCACAACCACACACACAAACTAGCACAGCGGGCCATGCTCCACTCACTCGCACAGCTGAGGTTCCAAAAAAGGCAAAGCATCCCACAGCTAAAGAGGACCAACTCTCTTCTCTGCCATCCTGTGTGCTGGTTGAATTAGTTCCTTGCCATGTCTTCTCACAAGACTTTTCAGGATCAAGCGATTCCTGGCCAAGAAGCAAAAGCAGAACCGTCCCATCCCCCCAGGAATTCGAAGGAAAACAGTAATAAAATCAGGTACAAGTTGAAGAGAAGACACTGGAGAAGAACCAAGCTGGGTCTCTAAGGAGGCTCCGCACATGGAGGAACGCGCACATTTATGCTGCGTGGCGGTCACTTCCTTGAGTCCTACCCTATCACGTTGCAAACAGCACAGCCACAGCTGGATATGTCAGGAAGTGGGTTTTCTTTATGTTGTTGTTTCTGTATAGCGCTTTGCCTCAGTCATAAATGTGAGGGTCTCTTGTTGGGAAAAAAAAAAAAAAAAGGGAAGACCACAGTCTGCGAATCCAAAGCCCTTTTTATCAGATGACAGCTTTCCAGAGCGAGGGCCCTCAGAAGGGGTGGGGGGAGGATGAAGTGGGGGCAGAGGCAAGGAGGACGGCGAGGCCCTTTCTCGGGTATCATTTCCTCACGCCAGCCCTGCTGAGTAAGGATGATTCTCATCAATGTGACAAAGTGAACCCTGACGGGGCAAGTTCAAGATCACACCAGGTCGGATGAGAGCACGGACTCCAGGCCGTTTCCCAGCCTCGAGGAGGCCTGGCAAGCAGGTGCGGAGGCATCGGGGCAGGAGAACCGGTGGTGGCAGCCCTGGTGGCATGTCTGCGCCAGGATGGGGTGCTCGCCAGCTTTGGGCGATTCAGTGCCAGGGCCCAAGCAGGGGCAGCAGCAGGGGACACAGTGAGAACTGGTCAGGGGGCCGAGGCACCGCCAGGCAGAAGGGGGAGGAGAGTGGAGGGATGAGAAGGGTCCGGAGGACCTGGCACCAAGTCACTTGGGTTTTCATTTTTTTAGAGCCACACCTACAGCATATGGAGGTTCCCAAGCTAGAAGTCAAATCAGAGCTGTGGCTGCTGGCCTACAACACAGGCACACAACGTGGGATGCGTGACATATCTGTGACCTATACCACCACTTGTGGCAACACCAGATCCTTAACCCACTGAGCGAGGCCAGGAATCAAACCTGTGTCCTCATGGATGCTAGTTGGGTTCTTAACTTGCTGAGCCACCACGGATACTTCAGGCACCATGTTTCTTTTCTTTTCTGTCTTTTTGCCTTATATAGGGCCGCACCCGCAGCATGTGGAGATTCCCAGGCTAGGGGTCTAACAGGAGCTGTAGCTGCCGGCCTTCGCCACAGCCACAGCAACGCAGGATCCGAGCCGTGTCTGCAACCTACACCACCACTCACGGCAACGCCAGATTGTTAACCCACTGAGCAAGGCCAGGGATCGAACCCGCAACCTCATGGTTCCTAGTCGGATTCGTTAACCACTGAGCCACGACGGGAACTCCCAGGCACCGTGTTTCTTAGCATGTGACCTTGACCACTACAGCAGGCGGACTAGAACTGGGGGAAAGAGACCAGCCTCTGCTTTGCAGTTCAGTCTTTGATTTGCTGTGAAGAGGAAGAATTTCCACCCTAACAAAGCAAAAGCAACTTAGCGGCCCGAGCAGCTGCCTCCCCTCCATGTCTACACCCACCATCAATCCTCAGAGACCCTTTCCCTTGTGCTTCTCAGGAGTTTCCAGGAAACCGGAAGGACGCAAAAACCAGGGTTTGAATCTCCACTGGAGATCTTTGGAGCCCAGTTCCATGCCTGCCTTCCTGGCCAGATGACACGGGCGATGAGGCCAGCAGGAAGGGGTAGAGAACCGCGCGGCTGCCCTGTGGCCTCGCTGACCTCCATCACGGCGGCAAAGAGCCCCCCTTGCTGCAGTCCTCGGCCAGGGTGCTCCTGACCTCCCTGGCGTGTGAGCTGCCTGCAGGTGCTGTAGGAGGCAGAGGAATGACCTGGGCTTTGGTCTCGGCAGACCTGGGTAGTGGATCCAACTCTACCAAGGGCTAGCTGAGTCTCGGCTGCCTTATCTGAAAAGTCAGGGTGATGATTCTTATCTCAAAAGGTTGCAGTAAAGATTCAATGCAATTGCAACTGCGAGAATCTGGTACTTAATGTCTACCATCTCGTAGCTAATGAATAAACATTAGCTCTCTAGGAGTTCCCACTGTGGCGCAGCAGGTTAAGGATCTGGCATTGCCGCAGCTGTGTAGGTCTCAGCTATGGCTCGGATTTGATCCCTGACCCATGAACTTTCATATGTAAAGGGTGTTTCCTCCTCCCCAAAATTAGCTCTCTATATTTCCTTCTTTTTTTGTCTTCTTAGGGCCACACCTGCGGCATATGGAGGTTCCCAGGCTAGGGGTCCAATTGGAGCTATAGCTGCCAGCCTACACCAGAGCCACAGCAACACAGGATCCAAGCCGCATCTGTGACCCACACAACAGCTCATGGCAATGCCGGATCCCCAACCCACCAAGCAAGGCCAGGGATCAAACCCACAACCTCATGGTTCCTAGTCAGATTCGTTTCCGCTGTGCCATGACAGAAACTCCATATATTTCCTTACTTCTTAATTTTGCCTGTTTGACTTAACGATAGGTTCAAAAACAGGCAGTGACTCTCATCAATACCCTTATTACACATAACTCTGTATGTGTAGCTTTAATGGCTGCATAATATTCAATTACGTAGCTACTCCTCAGCCCAGCAGTGGACCAGCTGTCTCCAATTTTTCACTACTGTAAATAATGCTGCAGTGAACAGCTTTCTGGATAAACCTTTGTCCACGTAGTGAATAAGTTCTCAAGCCCTTTTTTTTAACCAGCAGGAAATTTCATCTAGACCGAGGGGATATCCTGCCAAGCTCAGGAAACAAGGCCCAAACGAAAGAGCAGTCGCCTTTCTTACTAGCATCTGTGCTCAGATGCATCACAGCCAACAGCAGGGCATCCCCGACCATGGTGACCAGACTGGTCCACGGCAGAAATGCCACTCAGAGGGTGGGCATGGGCTTGGTGGTCTCCACTAGGTCATTTTTCTTTCCTTTTCTTTTTTAGGGCCGCACCTGCAGCATATGAGTCCCCAGGCTAGGGGCTGAATCGGAGCTGCAGCTGCTGGCCTACACCACAGCCATAGCAATGCTGGATCCAAGCCACATGTGACCTACACCACAGCTTGCGGGAACACTGGATTCTTAACCCACCAGGCGAGGCCAGAGATCAAACCCTCAACCTCATGGACACCACATTAGGTTCTTAACCCAATGAGCCATAATGGGACTCCATCAAGTTAGTTTTTCTTTGGGGCTTTCGTTTCTTCAGCTATAAAACTAGAAGCTGTAATGAGATTATCTCAGTGTTCCCCGCTGCCTTTATAACTGAATAACTGCTTTTATTTTTTTTAATTAATTTATTTATTTATTTTTGTCTTTTTGCCTTTTCTAGGGCCATACCCACGGCATATGGAGGTTCCCAGGCTAGGGGTCTAACAGGAGCTGTAGCTGCCGGCCTTCGCCACAGCCACAGCAACGCGGGATCCGAGCCGCATCTGCAACCTACACCACAGCTCACGGCAACGCCGGATCCTTAACCAACTGAGCGAGGCCAGGGATCGAACCCGCAACCTCATGGTTCCTAGTCGGATTCGTTAACCACTGAGCCATGACGGGAACTCCTGAATGAGACTGCTTTTAGAAAAAAGAATAAGCTTTAAAGACCCGACAGCCCTTTTATAGTCAGATTTCTTCAATGCTGAGTTACGACTCGAGGGCAGCCGCCACAGCAGCTCCTGAGAGGCCCTGTGCCATGAGTTCTGGGTCTTGGAAAGGCAGGAAGAATGGCGGGGGGATTGTAAGCGGTGAAGCCCCAGCTCGGCGTGGACGAGGAAATAGAGCCCCTGGGCCTCAGACGGCAGCACTGTTCTCGGCGTGGCCACTTGGAAAAGACCCTGCCTCCCGTGTCCTGGCCAGTATCAGGACGACAGGCTGGACAGGTTAACAGACACCCTGACTTAGGCCCACAGAGAACCCTCCGTGGAGACACACTCGCGTGGAGCCTTCTCTGGCCTCACCTGGAATTTACTTCTGCTTCCTGGGTCGGAGCAGCCGGGAACCCCCAGGTTAAGGAGTGAGAAACGGGTCTGAGGGAGAGCTGGAGGCAGGCCGACCGACAGCAGCGAGAGGGGAGAGCTTAAGGAGAGGGAGGGCTGCGAGGCAGCGAAAGCGGGTGGGAGGGTTTTAGCAGCAGCCTGGGGTCGGGCACCGCTGGAGCAAGCTGTGCGTGGCCCCCGGGAGCCTCCGTGGACACGGCCACTGCTGCGCCAAAGAATGACCCTGACTCATTCACACCAAAGGTTAACAGGCCTCATTTAAGCCGCTCAGGAGATCTAAATCTGCAAGGCATTTTCGGATAACTTCCGCCAAAAACATTTCAGGTAGAGATGGGATAAGCTTGGGTTGCCTAGAAAAAATCGCCCGTGTTGAGCGCGCCCATCTGCTGAGGGTGTCAGGAGCAGGGACAAGCTGAGCCGGGAACACATCACACTGAAGGGGGTTGCCAGGCTGTCGGAGGCCCTGCCCATGCTGGCATGGTGCCAGCACCATGGGACGTGCGCTGAGCAGGCCTGATGCTCCAGGGCAGTGTCCGCTGGCACAGACACTTCCCCGACTCCAGCCGCGGCAGTGCTGGGCCACAGTGCTTGCCACACAGCCTCTTGGCAAACACCAGCTCCCCTCTGCAAACCACAAGCAGAGGCTCTGCTTCAAAAACTATCAGGCCGGGAGCTCCTGTTGTGATTCAGTGGTAACAAACCCAACTAGTATCCGTGGGGACGTGGGTTCGATCCCTGGCCTTGCTCAGTGGCTTAAGGATCTGGTGTTGCCGTGAGCTGTGGTGTAGGTCACAGATGTGGCTCGGATCCCACATGGCTATGGCTGTGGCAAAGGCTGGCAGCTGCAGCTCTGATTTGACCCTTAACCTGGGAATCTGCATATGCCATGGGTGTGGCCTTAAAAAGACAAAAGAAAAAAAAAAAACAACTATTAGGCCAACACACTACATGAGTGCCTCTAGGTTAGGGAAAGCAAATGTGGATGGGAACTGAAAAGAAGTTTCAGACACACACACACACACACACACTTCACAAAGCCTGAAGCAAATATGCCAAAACATTAAGTGCTATAAATTCTGGGTGGCTGGTATATTATTCTTGGAATTTTGTGTCTGTGTTCTCCAAAAAACTTAAAAATTAAAAGACGATAGGCTTCTGTCCACCCCAGGAGGTATGTCCTTAAATTGTCTGTCCATATGTCCGTCCATTCAAAGACGTCCTGCCTTGTGTGCCTGATTAATCTGCCAGGCGAGGGCTGCACTGCCAGGACCAGTGACGAAGGAAGCAGATCAGGACCCAGCCCCCGCACAGTTTTCCTTCACATGCTCCTGCTCTCTGAGCAGCAAGAAGGGCATGTCTCATCTCATTCTACCTCTCGCTTTACTCAAAGTAAAACCGGTACCCCCTCACCCCGACCACACAGTGCGTACTGAGCTGCCTCCTTCCTCCTCCCCCAACTCACCACCCCCACACCAATCTCGCTTTAACAGGGCAGCACAGCGGCCTCCTTCCTGTCCTGAGCCCTTTGTCCTTGCCATTCCCATGCCTGAAACAGTCTAGCCCAGCTCTTCCCGTGATGGGCTCGCCAAACCCTTCAGGTTTCAACTTAAGCCTCACAGGCTCCTCCAAAGGCCTTCCCTGACGTCCTGCATCTCAAACAGCAGCCCCATGGCCCTGCCAGCTGCCTGCCCCCTCTCACACTAGATACCCCTATACCTGGGTGTCCCCCCTCCCCTCCCCTTCCTCCGCTCCAGCCACACTTGCCCTCTTCTTGCTCTCAAACACATTCATCTCCCACAGGTCTAGAACATTCTTCCCCTGGTCACCGCCGAGTTAATTCCCTCACCTCTTCGAGCCTCTGTGAAACCCTCCAGAATCAACCATTTAAAATCGCCACCTGGGAGTTCCCATTGTGGCTCAGCGGAAACGAATCCCGACTAGTAACCGTGGGATTGAGGGTTCGATCCCTGGCCTCGCTCAGTGGGTTAAGGCTCCGGCGTTGCCGTGAGCTGTGGTGTAGGTCACAGACATGGCTTGGATCCCGCATTGCTGTGGCTGTGGCGTAGGCCAGCAGCTATAGCTCTGATTCGACCCCTAGCCTGGGAACCTCCATAAGCTGTGGGTACAGCCCTAAAAAGACACAAAATTTAAAATAAATAAATAAATAAATAAATAAAAAATCGCTGCCTGTCTGCTCCGCTTCTCACCCCTCCTGGTACCTTGCACCTTGCCCTACTTTTTCCTGCTGGACAGCACTTATCACCTACAAACGCGCTATAGAATTTATGTCTTTGTTTTGATTCTTGCTTACTGTCTGCTTCCTACACCAGAACATAAAACCTATAAGAGACGAAATTTGTGTTTGTTTTATTCACGGCAATATCCGAAGTCTTAAAAAGTGCCCTAGGTAAACATCCGATGAACAAACCCGTTTCAGGGCGGTCACAAATGCTGTCTTTCTTGTTTACCTGATTTCCTATTGGCCATTTCCCCCGAGAGAGCCAGAGAACCAGCACAAGCACCACGAGCCAAAAGCCCGCCTATCCCACTCGTAGAAAAGAATCTGACGTGTTGGAGGTGTTTGGTAAATATTTGAAACAAAAGAAGGCTAAGTCCAATCTGAGTTTTTCTATAAAAGCACGCCATGGGCATTCAGTTACCCATTTGCCTTTGATTCCACCAAAAGAATCTTAGTCGTCCGAAAAGGAATCGTTATTTCAACTAGCCTAATCATGACACAAAAAATAATCATTTCACTCATTCTGTGTCCCAAGTTTGAAAGTCAACTGCTGGCTGTAATCGGTGCCCAAATCCCGGTAGTAAACAGAGCAGCTTCGCATTTTATATGTTACCACCAGGCCCTCCAGGTTCGCTCTTTCCAGCCAAAGAAATGTTGACACAGTCGCTCACCAAGTTTCAACATGCTGATCATGTTAAAATAGTGCACAAGAAATATTTTTCCACTTTATAAAAAGCCAGACTGTTTACATGCTTAAGTGGCCAGAGACTTTGCTATCTGTGTGTGGTCCTGAAGTTTCAATATCATAACGATGAATACAAAGTGGAGCAGCATGCAACAGACTAGGGGATGGAGCTCCCCTGCCAAACTGGGACTCGAGATGTTACCAGCCGAGGGCTGATGGAGAAATGAGCTGTTTCAAGAGGGCGGGGGAGGGGGAGGGGGAGGCAAACTTCAAAAAATCTCATTTTAATGCATTTCTGAAGAAGAAGAATTTGACATAACTGGACTGTATGTGCACAGATATAAAATATATTAGAGAGAATGCAAGAGAAAGGACAGAAGGAGCCCACGAGGTCTTTGGCCTAAGACTTCTGGTGGAGACCGCACACAAACAAGCTGAGCACCGGGTAACCGGGTAACCTTGAGCCCAGAGTCTGGTGGCAGGAAGAAAGAGATTCCAGGCCGGGGCCTTAGGGCGCACATGTGAGGGATGAGAGGCGTTAATAGGCTTGGCCCCCTGAGCTTAACCCAGGCCTGTGGAACCTTCCAGGAGCACCCACCAGAGGTGGGGCCCCAAACAAGTTCACGGTCGGGTCAGACGCGAAGACCCGCCCTGTCTCCTCCGCCTTTCCCATTTTCCAAGCGGCACTGGCTTTGGTCTACAACCATTCAGTCTTTCCTCGAGCTGGAAAGCGAATTTAAGCAGGGGCTCCGCCCTGTCCAGACAAGATATAAGTGAAAGGGGACCTCACAGAAAGAAAAATGACCCACACTGGACGGACCGAAGACGCCCACACATTCCCAGAGTCCAGGGGGTTCAGATGCTCAGTTGGGTTTCTGGATCCTGGGCTGTTTGCACTTTTCGTTCCTCTAAGTCCCCAACTGCTTCAGGTTAGTGAGCACTGCGGGTCTCACAGGTTTAATAGCGCTACACTTGAGGAAGGTTCTCGGTACACTGTGTCTAAACAAAAACATAAATCACTTAACGTAAGCAGGTTCGTGTTGCAACACAAAATGCCATTTCCCACTTCACTGCCAAATGCACAGTTATTCTCAGTCGACTGAATAAGTGAAAGAATGGTATGTTATTGGAGGTTTTTTTGTCTTTGCTGGCATTTTTTTTTCCTTCTACAGTTTCTTTTATGGAGCCTTCCATGGCTATAGGTCAGAATAGTTTTCCCATTGCTATGACAACGGTGCAAATAAGTCAACTTTAAAATTCACTTTGGGGGTACAGAACTTCCATGTTTCCGGCTACCTAAGCCCTGCTGGGTGTGTGTTGCACATTCCTGCCTGCAGACAGTGGATCGTGGCCATTTAACTGGCCTCCCTCCATGGCGGCCACCATCCTTCTAGCCAGGAAAATCCCACAAGCCTCTCAGAGGCCCCTCTCTAACTGCTGGGACTGCTACACACAGATCCGGCGCTGGGCTCCTGCGCGCTGCGGAGGGGAATGCAGGCCAGTGTGCTACTTCTCCAAACACAGAGCGAGCAATCGAAGGAGCCTGGAGGGGGGGAAAGGGATGGAGGAGGCACAGGAAGCTGTGAAGTCCCAATAAGGGAAGACAGACAGTGAGGGAAACCGAAGGGACTTTGGGAGATCACTGTAAGGTAATAACTGCTCAGGAGGACCACCAGGAAGATGCAGGCTTGCTCATCAGTGGAGGCGCGAGATACATCTTAGGTCATCGGGTGGGGGGTGGGGTGAGGCCGGCATTCAGACTCAGACCAAGGGCAAGAGTTTGAGAACTGCCCTTCTGCTGATTCGAATACACACCTTAGTGGATACTAAGGAGGGGCTATTACTCGAAGAAAGAGGAGGAGGCTGTCTTTTCCCCCCACTCCGCTTGGATGATGAAACTGTAGCCCACTGAATGGAGGAGGGATGGGAGGCAGAGCCGCCTTGCCTGCCCGCTTGCATCTTGCACAAGCATCCTAGCTTAATAAATCCATTTCTTGCCTATCACTTTGTCTCTCACTGAATTCCTTCTGCGCGGAGGCAGAAGAACCTGAACCACAGTGAGTCCAGACACTGGGTGAGTGATTCTAATTGAAAACGTGGGTTTGAGTCCCAGTCTGGGTTTAGGCTGGGTTCAAGTCCCGGCAGGTGGGTTCAAATCCCAACCTGGGTTCTGGATAAGTTCGGGCCATTAGTGTTGTCCGTTTCAGATGTACGCCTCTCTGACGGTGGTACCTACTACGTGCTGCCCAACAATGCCACAGAGCAGTAAGCACTGATGGAAAGAAGCAGCCCTGAGGCCTTTGGAGGGGCAGAAGAAAGGGTCTGTGGAGGCTCTTGGAGAAGAGGCTCGTTACATGCAAGAGGCTCCAACCACCTTTCCACCCTGCCCACCATCCCGCTGCAGACTTCGAGAAGTTATCCCACTGGAGGTCCAAGAGCTTCCACGAGGGACCAGCTTATTCCTGCAGGACGGTGGTTCCTCCTGTATTTGCAGGGAATTCTCCATTCACGGTTCATCTGCCTATTCCTTTTTTTTTTTTTTTTGCTTCTTAGGGCTGCACTTGCGGCATATGGAAGTTCTCAGGCTAGGAGTCAAATCAGAGTTACAGTGGCCGGCCTATGCCACAACCACAGCAACACAGGATCCGAGCCACATCTGCGACCTATAGTACAACTCATGGCAATGACGAATCCTTAGCCCACTGAGTGAGGCCAGGGATCGAACCCGCATCCTCATGGATCCTACTCGGGTTCGTTCGTTAATCGCTGAGCCACGATGGGAACTCCTCATCTAACTATTCTCCCAGAGCTCCTGGGCCCCAGAGAAAGAAAGTACATGTGACTCACTTAACTGCATCACACTCCAGGGTCAGAAGAGGAAAGCTCTCAGCCCTAGGATGAGCCAATCAATAAGGACACAAGCATTTAGGGAATCCCAAGGCTGTCCAAAGAGTTCAGTTCTGCTCTCTGCTCTTAGAAGATGGCTAGGCTTGCTTTCTGGCTGCTGCTTCTTCCTCCAAAGATTGTTTTACTGGCTGAACTCTGTCCTCCCAGAAGATGTATTAAAGTCCTAATTCTACTCCTCCCAGACCCAGGGAGGAGTTTGCATGGCAAACTGGAGTTCGCAAGCAGAATCCTTTCTTTCCCAGGGAACCTCAGCCCTTCCCCTAAAGCCTTCAACTGATTAGACATGGCTCACTCACATTATGGAAGTACATTACTAAAAGTCTATAGCTTAAATGTTAATACCTCTATCTAAAAAAATACCTCAAAGCAACATCTAGACTGGTGTTCGACCACAGAAACTAGGTACTATGGGCTGGCCCAGGTGACGCATAAAATGAATGATCAGACCCAGTTTCTCATCTAAACAACAACAACAAAAAAGTGAAAGGTCCAAGACAGCGCTCCATGTAAAATGCTAGTTAATTAGCTCACTGGAGGATGCACAGGAAAGGGCTCACCTATATACACACTAGCTGCCCCATCACCACTGCCTCCACCTGCGCTAGTGTTTCTACTACACAGTAATGGCAATAGTTGCACATCAATGCAAATACCCATGGCTAAACAAGTACTTCCTATGGGGACCTGCATGATTTACATAGGTGTAATTCACAAAAATAAAGCCACCAGCTGATCTCAGCAAACATCAACAGGCCGGTGGAGAAGGCAGCCCAGGCCAAATAAATTCTTAAGAAGACTGACGGGTTCTACAGCACACTGATGCACTATACCCCCTCACACCACATGGTATAAGATCCAACTGTGCATTCTGTCAAAAAAAAAAAAAATTTCCTACAAGTTCCAAAGAACCTCCGACCAAGACTTCCCAGTCAGTTTTCACCTTACAGCACCCCTGTGGCAAGGATCAGTTTTTTAAAAATCATCCACAAGCTATCAAAACGACAGGCAGAGTCAAGTTCAAAACTCAACCATGTCATGGGCCAGAAATGACAGTGAAAAGCTAGGAGCAGGGTAGAAGCCGTGGACCTGAGGCTGGAGCAAGACAAGTTTCACTGCTGCAGAATAACAGAAAGAGAACCTGAGGATGGAATGGTGGGCTGGGAAAGAATGGGTCAGAAGAAAACTGCCAACAGATGACCTAAGACAATAGCATGAAAGCAAGCTTCCATCACAGGGAGACAGGAGACCACAACCACAGCCCTGGCAGCTGACCAGAGCTGCCCATGGGCTCAGTTAATGGATTAACAACATCTGTTTCACGGCAGGACAGATACTCTGAAACTGTATTACCTATTTCAGCAAATCTATGATGCCATCAATGTAAAGCATGATATTAGTTTACAGACCACTAAGAAAAACATACTGTCAACTAAACCGTGATTCACCACGGATCACAGATGGATCCTAATCTCAAAGATTTTAAAACATGAAAAAAAGTAAGCTCTGGAACTAACGAAATACACTCTGACTTGGTTCTGGAGCTCATGCTGGGAAAGCCAAGAGGAGACAGAGCTGGTCTTGGTGAGAAGAGACAACTTTTTAGAAAAAGCAGGATTAGGGATAAGAGTTTCACACCAAGGGCAGAGAGGAAAATAAAACAGCGAAGGAGGAGGAGAAAGAGCTACAGCAGCAGCCGTCGCTGCCACCTACTCAAAATGCGCCTACAAACCAAAACTTCAAAGTATATGAAGAATTCCTTTTTTTTTTTTTTTTTTTTTTTTTTT
>PVHT021183543.1:36667060-36715578 GCA_004024745.2 Catagonus wagneri
TTTGCTTTTTAGGGCCGTACCCGTGGCATATGGAGGTTCCCAGGCTAGGGGTCTAATCCGAGCCACAGCCACTGGTCTATGCCACAGCCAGAGCAATGCCAGATCCAAGCTGCGTCTGCGACCTACACCACAGCTCACAGCAACACCAGATCCTTAATCCACTGAGTGAGGCCAGGGATTGAACCCGCAACCTCATGGTTCCTAATTGGATTCGTTTCCGTTAAGCCACGATGGGAACTCCAAAATATATACAGAAATCTAATGTTTACAAAGGTGAGCAACAAAATCAATAGGAAAAATAATTAAATTTCTGGAAAATTTTAGTACACTTAAAATAAGTATGTTTCAGAGGTTTAAAAACATAAGGGAGTTCCCATTGTGGGCTCATTGGGTTAAGAACCCAGCATTGTTTCTCTGAGGATTTGGGTTCGATCCCTGGCCTTGATCAGTGAGTTAAGGAACCAGAAATGCCATGGCTGTGGCATAAGCCTCATTGGCAGCGCCAGTGCAACCCCTGCGTGGGAACGCTCATACACTACAGGTGAGGCCATAAAAGAAAAGAAAAAAGGTAAGTGGAAAGTTTTCATTTAAAATATGAAGAAATTGGAGTTCCCACTGTGGCTCAGTGGGCTAAGAAACTGACGTGGTGTCTATGAGAATTCGGGTTCAGTCCCTGGCCTTGATCAGTGGGTTAAGGATCCGACATTGCCACCAGCTACAGCACAGCCTGCAGATGGGGCTTGGATCCCGTGTTGCCATAGCTGTGGTACAGGCCTGCAGCTGCAGCTCCAATTTGACTCCTAGCCTGGGAACTTCCATACGCCGCACCTGTGGCCCTAAAAAGAAGAAAGTGAATATGAAGAAACTGTAATACAGAAAGAGACAAAAAAAAAGATATGAAAAATACCAAGGGAGTTCCCTTGTGGTCTAGTGGTTAGGACTCTGCATTTTTACTACTGTGGCCTGGGATCAATCCCCGGTCTGGGAACTGAGATCTTATATCGAGTTGTATCACACTGTGGAAAAGAAGGGAGGGAGGGAGGGAAGAAGGAAGGGCGGAAAGGGGAAAGAAAGAAAAAGAAAAATATCAAAAGTACAAGTTAGAAATCTTGAAACGTATTTTAAAAAAAATTTTAGATAGCATAAAGTCTAGACTAAAGCAAGCTGACAGAAAAAATTCTAGTAAGTTTGGTCGATAGTACTGGGGAACCTCCCCAGAACACAGCAGGGAGAAAGAGAAATAGAAAAATATATGCATACGAGAGAACACATATGTCATGAAAGATACACTGAAAGGCTACAATAAGGCTAGAATAAGGGCTCCAGGAAAGCTAAGTGGAGGGAATGTCGAGAAAAAAATATTTGAAGAGACTATAATAAAGAATGTTCCAGGATTTCCTACTGTGGCATAGTGGGTTAAGAAGACGACTGCAGCGGCTTAGTGGTTCAAGTTCAATCCCCTGCCTAGTGCAGTGGGTTAAGGGATCTGGTGTTTCTGCAGCTGTGGCATGGGTTACAGTTGTGGCCTGGATTTAAACCCTGGCTCAGGAACTCGATATGCTGCCAGCGTGGCCATAAAAACAAAACAAAAAGAATATTCTAAAACTGAGGAAATGATTCCACAGATGAAAACACCTTGGGTACAAAGCCAAAAATGAATCCACACCTAGACATACTATTGTGAAACTGCGAAATACTAGAGATTAAGAGAAAGTTGTGAGCCTTAAAAATTATCGTAAAGTCTTGGGAGTTCCCGTTGTGGCTCAGTGGTTAACGAATCCAACTGGGAACTGTGAGGTTGCAGGTTCGATCCCTGGCATTGCTAAGTGGGTTAAGGGTCCGGTGTTGCCGTGAGCTGTGGTGTAGGCTGCAGACGCGGCTCGGATCCCGCGTTGCTGTGGCTGTGGTGAAGGCCGGGAGCTACAGCTCCTGTTAGACCCCTAGCCTGGGAACCTCCATATGCCGCGGGTGCGGCCCAAGAAAAGGCAAAAAGACAAAAAAAGAAAATTGTCATAAAGTCTCATAGAAGATTCTAATCAGCAGGCAATGGAATGCTCAGGGAAGAGCTCCTGCTGTGGTGCAATGGGATTGGCAGCGTCTTGGGAGCACTGGGACGTGGGTTCAATCCCCAGCCCAGCACAGTGGGTTAAGGATCCAGCATTGCCGCGGCTGTGGCTTGGATCTGATTCCTGGCCCAGGAGCTCCATATGCCACAGAGTGGTGCTCACCGCCCCCAAATGATCAGGAAAAGTTACTGTTGACCTAAAACTGTTTACCCATATAAACTACCACCCAAGATTCAATGCAAAGTAAGGACATTTCTGACATCAAAGAAGTAAGACAATATATCACCCACAGACCCCCACAATCTCTCACTAAAAGTACTTTAAAGGATGTTCATCAACTAAAGAAGAGACATGGGATAAAGGAAACAATAATCAGCTAGATATTGATTTTTAAAAAAGAAATACATTTATAAAGAAACTTAACCTCTGATTTAAAAAAAATATCAATAACCAATTCATTTTGTATTAAGAAAACATTGAGGAAGTTGCTCAATGTTTAAATAAAATGTACTAAGTTGTGGTGGAATATGCAAAAAGGAGAGAAAACTGGATAACTATAGAATTTGTTAGAGAATTTTAGAATGATGGTTTCCCCGTCATGGCTCAACGAATCTGACTAGCATCCATGAGGACATAAGTTCGATCCCTGGCCTTGCTCGACGGGTTAAGGATCCGGCGTTGCCATGAGCCGTGCTGTAGGTTGCAGATGTAGCTCGGATCCTGCATTGTCGTGTCTGTGGTGTAGGCCAGCAGCCATAGCTCAGATTCGACCCCTAGCCTGAGAACCTCCATATGTCACGGGTGAAGAAAGAAAGGAAGGAAGGAAGGAAGGAAGGGAGGAAGGGAGGAAGGAAGGGAGGAAAGAAAAGAAAGGAAGGAAGGAAAGAAGGGAAAAGAAAAAAGAAAAAGGAAAGGAAAGAAAAGAAAATTTTAGAATGAACCATGTGTGAGAGTCACTGTAACAGTCTGATCTCAAACCCCATTCTCAATTTCTCCCCACCCTCCTTCCAGGTATGGGAGGCTCATGGCACACAGAAGGCTGATGTCCAAAGTGTACCAGCCAGCTTATAGCCATGAAGCAGCAAAAATGATGAAAAGCCCATGAGTGGAGTGGGCAGATGAGAGCAGCTGGGTCTCTGATGGCAGGTCCACGTCCACATTTCCTGTTGTGCAAGAAAAATAACACCTACTTGTTTCTGCCTCTCTGACTGGTTTTCTGCTACTTGTTGTTGGATATCATTTTAACTAGATAGTGAAAAGAATTTGGAATAAGCTCTGCAAAAATAGCGTTACTATACATGTATTCCAAACCACAAGGGAGACTTCAATAGGGAAGCAAACAGAAAAGGTTTTGATTAATTCAGCAGAAGGCAGGAAAGAGGAAGATATAAAGAAAATAAATGCTAAGCAAAATATACTGTAGTTGAAATGCATCCAAATACATCAGTATTTGCAAAAAGTGTAACCAATGCAGAGATGTAGATTATTGACACTGGGCAAACAAAACAAACAAAGCCAGCTAGTTGATGCTTACAAAAAAGGAGACAAAGAAAGAACTAAAGAAACACATGTGTAGCATTTAACCAAAATAAAAACTGGTACAAAAGTTAATAACAAAATATTATAGCAGAGAAAAACCATTAATATCACTAAAGATAAATACTTGATAAAAATATTTAAAAAGTCAGGATAATAGAAAAATCATGATTTTTGTACTCAGCAGCACAGTTTCAAAATATATTAAAATGAAAATTGACAAAATTATAGGGGAAAACGACAAGTCTATTAATCACAGTTAAGAGACACTATTGGAATATTTGAGCAATAAAATTAATAAGCTTGACCTGCTATTTAAATAGAATACTGTGTTTAATAAATCAGAATGCCAATTATTTTCAATCATACACGGAACATGTACAAAAACTGACCGAGATTCAGGTCAAAAAGGAAGTCTCAAATTTCCAACAATTGCTATCATTCAGACTACATCCCCTAATCATAATATAGGCAGTAAATTAGAAAATGGCATAGAAAATGTTCTTAAAAGCAGTTGTTTGCGAAACTTAGGCAATCTTAAATAAATCAGGAATTAAAAAGGAAATAACCATGAAAATCACAAAATGCTCAGAAATTAACAATGAAAATATTACATACCAAAAGGTATAACATGCAGTTAAAGTGATACTCAGAGGCAATTTTACAGCCTTTTTTGAATTTTCTAAAACACAAGAAGGAACCAAAATAATTCAATTTTACAACAAAACAAACCAAAGAAAGGGGAAAGACAGAAGGCAGTGGGGGGAGAGAGAGAGAGGTGAAGTAAAACACAAACAGAAAATTTTACAAAGCCAATATTAACAAAACCAAATTCTAGTTCACTAGAAAAATTAAGGAAGCAGGCAAATCTCTCGCACAAATAATACTGGATAAAAGGATGATATAATCCTAAGAGTCGGTATTTTAAAAAATGAAAAGAGAAAACTATAACTCAATGCTATACCGATATTTTTGAAAACATGGATGAAATGGCTGTTTCTCTAACAATATGAATTACTAAAAGAAACCCAGAAAGAATATTGAAATGTGCACAAATCAGTAAGTGCTAAAGAAAATAAGCCAGTAACAAAAAGCCTATATTCCCATCCTCAAAACTCAGGTCCAGGTAGTTTCACCAAGTCTTCAAGAAATAGATCATTTCATGATTCCGACTAGGAACCACGAGGTTGCGGGTTCGAACCCTGGCCTCACTCAGTGGGTTAAGGACCTGGCGTTGCCGTGAGCTGTGGTGTAGGTCACAGATGCGGTTTGGACCTGGCGTTGCTGTAGCTGTGGCGTCGGCCGGCAGCTACAGCTCCGATTTGACTCCTAGCCTGGGAACCTCCGTATGCGGCAGGTGCAGCCCTAAAAAGCAAAAAAAAAAAAAAGAAAGAAAGAAAGAAACAGATCCCTTCAATCTTATGCAAACTATTAGAAATATTTTTTAAAAGTGATCTACTCAATTCATTTCATGACATTAGTTTAAAAAAAAAGAAAGGAAAAATAAAATTAAAGATAAAGCTCATTTATCAGCTTTGGTGATCTTAAAGTAAAATACTGGCAAATCAAAGCAGAGTTTATCATGGGAATAATAATATCAACAAAATCAGAACATCTACTAGTATAACATACCATATCAAAAGGTTAAAGGAAAAAAATATGATCAGTTCAACAAATGCTTTTTAAAAATCTTCAGTAAAATTCAACACTGATTCATGACACAATATGGTCACAAACCAAACCAGTGGGAAACTTCTTTAATTTGAAAAGTAGTGTCTTACCTAAGCCTTAAGCTAGCACTGTTCTAAATAGTAAGACTAAAACTTTCCATTAAAATCAGGCACAAGAGAAGCATACATTACATTTTCATTATAGGGGCGGCCATATTCAATGCAATAATTATAACATAGAAAAGAGATATATAAGAAGTGAATAAAAGAGATAAAATTGACTTCATTTGTGGATAATGACTGTTTACATTAGAAATCAAGAGAATCATAGAGAAACTATTTAATGTAAAACTATTTTAAATAAATTTTTAAAATGAGAATTTACTAAAATGGGTGGTTTGAAAATCAATCTATAAAGTGAATAATTCGGAGTTGTCATCGTGGCTCAATGGCTAAGGAGCCCAACTATCATCCATGAGGACGTGGGTTCGATCCCTGACCTCGCTCAGCGGGTTGGGGATCCAATGTTGCTGTGGGCTGTGGTGTAGGTCGCAGATGCAGCTCGGATCCTGCGTTTGCTGTGGCTGTGGCGTAGGCCAGCAGCTACAGCTCTGATTGGACCCCTAGCCTGTTTTTTGTTTTGTTTTGTTTTGTTTTGTCGTTTTAGGGCTGCACCAGTGGCATGTAGAGGTTCCCAGGCTAGGGGTCTAATCGGAGCTGTAGCTGCCGGTCTACACCACAGCCACAGCAACATGGGATCCGAGCCACGTCTGCAACCTACACCACAGCTCATGGCCACGCCGGATCCTTAACCCACTGAGTGAGGCCAGGGTTCAAACCCGCAACCTCATGGTTCCTAGTCGGATTCGTCTCCTCTGAGTCACAATGGGAACTCCGAACCCCTAGCCTGGGAACCTCCATATGCCACTGAAATGACAAAAAGACAAAAAAAAAAAAAAGTGAATAATTCTCCTAAACCTTGTGATCATCTATTTTAAAGCAATAAAAGAGCCTATTTACAGCAGCCACAAAAACAAAATGCCTAGAAATAAAAGATTGTGCTTAAGAGCTTTAAGGACCTTGTTCAAAGACTCAGAATCATAACAATAACAATGATCTCCAACTGACTTATAAACTCAATTTTCATGAAGCAAAATCCCAAATTTTTTTTTGTCTTTTTGCCTTTTTGCCTTATCTAGGGCCGCACCCGCGGCATGTGGAGGTTCCCAGGCTAGGGGTCTAACAGGAGCTGTAGCCACCGGCCTTCGCCACAGCCACAGCAACGCGGGATCCGAGCCGCGTCTGCAACCTACACCACAGCTCACGGCCACGCCGGATCCTTAACCCACTGAGCAAGGTCAGGGATCGAACCCGCAACCTCATGGTTCCTAGTCGGATTCGTTAACCACTGAGCCACGACGGGAACTCCTAAAATCCCAAATTTTTAAGGAAGAACGATGGTCCCAGGATAGCCAAGATGATTTTGAAAATGAAGAACGTAGTAAGGTAAGACCTGTCCTCCTAGAAGAAAGGCTCGCAATAGTACAGTAACCAAACCATTTGGCACTAGCATAGGAAGAGACAAAAGAGAAAGATAATACAGGGGTCAAAAAATACACCTGTGTATATCTGCAACCATAATACACGACAAAAGAACATCACAGATCAGTTGAAGAGGGGGTAAGCCGGTCTGGGCCTGGTTATCCATTTCAAATAAAAGGAAGTAAAAGTAGATTCCTAACGATGTCATATATAAAACTAAATACCAGGCAGATTAAAGATGTAAACATGGAAAACAAAACCCTGAAATTTTTGAAAAATACGTTTTGGTTGGTGTATGCCCAGGCCACTCAAGATGGCTGTTCTCTTGTTCTCTGTTATGTCCCCGGCTGGACCAGGGGGTGGCTGCTTCACCGGGACCCTAGTCACCTGACAGACCTCCCTCCATACTTGCCCCAGGCCCCGGCTAGTGACGGTTCTTATAAAAGGAGTGGTGAGGGACATGCCCGCTGCCAGTTTCCCTAGCAACCCATAAGCCAACCGAATGTCAACCCCCCCTACAACTGGCATTCTTCCCCAGCCCCCTTCACTGAGCCTCTGTTGCTGCCTCTGGGGTCTTTCTTCAGTCTTGAGGCAGGGCAAGAAAAGGCTTTACAGGCCTGTGGGATGCAGTCCAACAGTTGGAAAGAAAGCCATTTTAAATCAGTCTAAAAAAACTGCACAAACCATAAAAAGACAAGACGGGTAAGGGGTTTCCTAGTGGTAAAGCACATGAAGGATCTGGTGTTGTCACTGCTGCAGCTCAGGTCATTGCTCTCGCAGAGGTTCCATCTCTGGCCCTGGGAACTTCTGCATGCCGCGGGCATGGCAAAAAAATAACAATAAATTTAAAAAGAAAAGACTGAAAAATCTGGCGGTATTAGAATTCAAAAGTCTGTTCAACAAGACACTAGAGACAAGTCACAGATTAGTATCTGTAATACATACAAATGACAAAAGATCAGTATATATGATAAAGATCATAGCAAAAGATAAATACAAACTATCCTGTGGGAAAAATGAATAAAGGATCTAAACTGGCTAGCCACAGAAGAAATGGAAGCAAACTGTAAGACAGCATTTCACACCCATTAAGATTGGTAAAAGTAAAAGTAAAACTCCCGGCAATGGCAAGAATCCCGCTGCTGGTGGGAGGGAAAATTTGGCACTTGGGTGTGGAGAGAAATTTGCAGATTCTGGACAAAGGATGAAGCAGTCCTGTGCAACCCAGTAATTCCACCCCTGGGTGCATTTCTTAGGGCAATCAGCACCCATGTACAGTAAACCATCCCCGCCAAACACAAAAGGATGTTCATCACAGACTCTTGGGAGTGACATTATTACTTCTGGGTGGACGAAAAGTTACAGGCTGAGAAGAGGTCCACAGGGGGATTCAAAACTACTTAAATTGTTTTAATGATGACACTAGCATTGTACTGGCTATTTCGGTGGGTGATGAGTTCATGAATTTCTGTTAAATTTGTGCTCCACAGTTTACTTATACATTACACTGGAGTTACTGTGGGCTTGGCTCCAGACCATGGCAATGAAATGAGTCAGGAATTTCAGATTTCCCAGTGCATGTTAAAGGTATGTTTACACCATACTGCAGTCTATTAAGTGTGCAACAGCATTACAGCTAAAAAACAGTGTGCGTACCTTATTTAAAAAATACTTTCTTGCTAAAAAATCCTATCATCTGTACCCTCAGGGAGACATCATCTTTTTACAACAGTAATGTCAAAAAGATCACTGCTCACAGATCACCATAACAAATGTGATAATGAATCGTGAAATACTGTGGGAATTACCAAAATATGACACAGAGACACAAGTGAGCAAATGCTGCTGAAAAATGGCAAACAGATTTGCTCAATCCTGCGTTTATTTACGGCCACTCCAGTGGCATGCAGAAGTTCCGAGGCCAGGGATCAAATCTGTGCCAGAGTAGTGATAATGCGGGATCCTTACCCCGCTGAGCCACCAGGGAACTCCCGAAAGTTTAAAGAATTAATAGAAGAAACCAAAAAATAAACCCTCATAGCCAAAAGATATATCAAGTTTTGAGGAGAACCAATACGGTATAATTGCTTAAAAGATACTCAGATTACAGAACTCAGGCATCCTTCAGTTGTGTACACACAGAAAAATTCACTCGCAAGGGGAAAGCCCTGCTGTGATCATGTGTCCCCATGTTGGTTCAAGGAGAAGACAATGATATAAAGCCCAAAGGCTCTGAGGGAAAGAAAGTTAAACCCCAGAACATCACAACCATCCAAGTTGTCCCAAATACATCCAACAGAAAAGCATGTATGTTCAAAAGGAGGAAACAAAAACCTGTAGGTTTATCCAGGAGCCCTTCTTGCAGATTCTTGAGCATGAATAATCCCAGCCCATGGACAGGTAAACAGACAAGTTGTGGTCAAGGAGAAGAGACTAGTGTTAAGCATAAAACCCTCTAATAAAGAACCACAGGAGTTCCCATTGTGGCTCAGTGGTTAACGAATCCGACTAAGAACCATGAGGTTGCGGGTTCGATCCCTGGCCTTGCTCAGTGGGTTAAGGATCCGGCGTTGCCGTGAGCTGTGGTGTAGGTTGCAGACGCGGCTCGGATCTCGCGTTGCTATGGCTGTGGCGAAGGCCGGCGGCTACAGCTCCAGTTAGACCCCTAGCCTGGGAACCACCATATGCCGCGGGTGCGGCCCTAAATAAGGCAAAAAAAAAAAGTCATAAATGTGATTACAAGGGATAAATATGAACCATCACAGCTGCATGAAATAATAAGGTAAAAATGGGGAAGTGGAGAGAGAAATAGGGGAAAGAAGTATTAATTCTTTCATTTTCTTAAAAAGAAGTTGGCAGGAGTTCCTGCTGTGGCTCAGTGGGTTAAGAATCCGACTAGTATCCATGAGGATATGGGTTGAATCCGTGGCCTCCCTCAGTGAGTTGAGGATCCAGTGTTGCTGTGAGCTGTGGTGTAGGTCCCAGACGCAGCTCAGATTCCACATTGCTATGGCTGTGGTATAGGACGGAGGTTGCAGCTCTGATTTGACCCCTAGCCTGGGAACCTCCATTTGCCGCAGGTGCGGCCCTAAAATGACAAAAAAAAAAAAAAAAAGGAAGTTGTCAGATAGCGTCTGTATGCTGGGCAAAATGTTATGAAATATTCAAATTGAAGAATGAGTACAAAGGTGCCCCTTATGTCATTATTCATTTTACTTAATCTTTCAAACACAAATAAACTGTTTTTAAGAAGCCATTAAATCTATAAACGACTCAGGCGAGACTACAATCGGGTACCAGAGTCTGTAATGATTTGCTTTATTAAAAGTGGAGCCAACTGATCGCCATGTGGCAAAACTGTTCTCTTTCACTTGCTTCCCACTGTACCATCCTGAATGGGAAAGAAAGGGGTGGAATTACAAGTAGCTTGCTTGGAATTCTTCATAACCCTGGATACACCCCTGAGAGCGTGTGAGCACGTGAAAGCCATCTGTGTGGCAGCAGAAAACAAGCTGAGAACTACTGAATCAGAGCATTCAACTCAGATAATGAATGCAAACTGGACTCTTACCATGAGAAGCTATGTTCACAGGCAGAAGGAAAACTGACAGAGACACTTTAAAATAAACAACCAAACAGCAATGAAAAAAAAATACTCTAAGTCACTCTTTGGTCAATAATTTTAAACTGCAGATCTGTCCAATCTTTTCAACTTCTATTAACTAACAGCAATGTGGATGGGTTGGGGCTCAAGTCCTTCCGCTTTTTTTTTCTGGGTCCTTTCAAAAAACAGAGGAAGAAATAAAATGCCAAAACAGTAGGTCTCCAGGAGGATAAAAAAAAAAAAACGGCGCTGCAATTAAAAAGCTGGTAAAAGTCCCAATAACGTGATGTCAGAAGAATTTACGAGGCTGTGAATCTTCATCTAAAAAGGGCAGATTTATTTATTTTGAATCCACATTTGACACCACAAGAAGAAAATGTCACAGGAAACCACAGGACTCTTTTTTTTTTTTTGCTTTTTAGGGCCACACTCATGGCATATGGAAGTTCCCAAGCTAGGGTCGAATCGGAGCTACAGCTGCTGGCCTACACCATAGCCACAGCAATTCAGGATCCGAACTGCATCTGTGACCTACACCACAGCTCACGGCAATGCTGGATCCTTTAACCCACTGAGTGGGGCCAGGGACCAAACCTGAGTCCTCATGGATCCTAGTCGGGTTCATTACCACTGAGCCACAAAGGGAACTCCCACCACAGGTAACCATGTCCGTTCTTACCACCGCTCTGTTTAAGCCAATGCAGAGGGTTAGAACCAGCATGAAGAGGGAACCAGGCACAAGCCCAGAAGTGGAATATTTTAATTATTAGGTTTTATTCAGGAATGAGAGGAAATTATAAATAGTCATAAATAATCTGTGCACAGAACTTGACAAAGAAGGCTTTCATCTTTTTTTAAAACGAGAGTGCCATTACTTTAAATACTAAAAATACCTCCTTTTAAAACACAAGTTTTTAGGTTCACACGACAGTTATTTCTTGAGGCCTCTCATGGTGATAATATTTTTCTAAGGTGTGTCATTCTTTATAATCCGTAGAGGTGATTCACTGTGAGTCTCTTTAGAATAGACATTAACACTAAGGGCATTTTTAGGCCCTTCTCTGTGTTTTAATCTATGAAAGATAAATAGGTGGGGTAGAATTAAATGAAGAAGAAACTTTCAATCAGCCTGGATCTCCAAGAGTGAGACATAATACATGAAAACATGGCATGTGTTAAAATATCTTCAGAAGACAGCCCAGTAATTCTTGAAGAACCAGATAAGCATCGTTTAACATGAGTAAAATCATTACCCTTAATTTGGCTGGATATAGTGAAATGGTCCTTCTGAACCATTTTTCTATCCCTTTCACCAAGGAGTATAAAGAAAATAGAGCCACTGAGGCCCATCCAACCACACCCCACCATGGCTGCTCCCACTCCCTCGGCCTAACCTGATCCCTTGACCTTGCTGACCTAGCAGATGGAAGAGAGGGAATACTCTAGTAGAGGAAGAAGACAGAAAACGGTTCTGAGGGAAACAGGGAGAGCACGAAGAGAACCTCAGACAGCAGGCCCAGTAGTATCAAACATTTCAGTTACCTTGTCCTTCTTTTCCGTACTTTGAACCTAATACACAAGGATTTCCTTCTTTTTTTTTTTTCCCCAAGAATGGGAGGATAATTTCACTTATCTTTCCTTAAAAAGTTTAAGGCACATTTTAAAAAATTATCCACTGTAATAGTAGGGACTAAGAAAGAGTCCTACTGTATACCACAGGGAACTATATCCAATTGCTTGGGATAGAACATGATGGAAGATAATATGAGATAAAGAACGTATATATATGTATGACTGGGTCACTTTGCTGTGCAGCAAAATTTGGCACAACATTTTAAATCAACTGTAATTTAAAAAAAAAAGGGAAAAGAGAGTTCCTGTTGTGGCTCAATGGTAACGAACCTGACGAGGATCCATGAGGACTCAGGTTCGATCCCTGGTCTCACTCAGTGGTTTAAGGATCTGGCATTGCCGTGAGCTGTGGTGTAGGTCACAGACGCAGATCGGATCCCACATTGCTGTGGTTGTGGTGTAGGCTGACAGCTCTAGCTCCAATTCAACTCCTAGCCTCAGAACTTCCGTATGCCACAAATGCAGCCCTAAAAAGCAAAAAAAAAAAAAAAAAAAGGAAAAAAAAAGTTATAGGATTGTGGGAAATGGTGGCATTTAGGTGAAATTCAAATGAAATTCAAATGTTTGAGTTCCTGCTGTGGCACAACAGGATCAGGAATATCTTGGGAGCACTGGGACACAGGTTCAACCCCCGGCCCAGCACAGTGTTTAAGAATCCGGCCTTGCACCATCTGCAATTTAGAAAGCACCTGGGGCTCAGATCTGATTGCTGGCCCAGAAACTGGGAGGCCAAAAAGAGAATAAAAGAAAAAAAAAATCTAAGGGGAAGATCCAAAGGTAACATTATTTCAGATATAACTTAGGTTTCAGTAGGTTTCGGCTGCTGATTGATTATACAAGGAAAGATACTGGTGAGGAGGTGGGGAGCTGGCTCCTCACTATATCCCTTAATGACAGCACCAGATACAAGGTCTTGATTTTGCTGCATTAGCAGACCCAATTCAAATGAAATTTGCAAGTTAAGAAAGAACACAAACCCTATGAACCCCCTCACTTATGTCAAAGTCTGGCATGAAGAACATTCCCCAGTACAGGGTGTTGCTTGCACTAATGTTCACTGAGGTCAGGCATCTAGCAAAGACCAGAGTGGCCTCCCTGACTTCAGACAACAGTACAAAGCTACAGTCATCAAAACAGTATGGTACGGGCACAAAAACAGAAATATAGATCAGTGGAACAGGACAGAGAGCCCAGAATTAAACTCATGTACCTATGGTCAACTAATCTATGACAAAGGAGGCAGGAATATACAATGGAGAAAAGACAGTCCCTTGAATAAGTGGTGCTGGGAAAACTGGGCAGCTACATGTAAAAGAGTGAAATTAGAACGGTCCCTAACACTATACACGAATATAAACTCAAAATGGATTAAAGACCTCAATGTAAGACTGGACACTACAAAACTCTTAGAGGAAATCACAGACCAAACACTCTCCGACATAAACCACAGCAATATCTTCTCAGATCCACCTCCTAGAGTAATGAAAATAAAAACAAAAATAAATACATGGGACCTAATTAAACTTAAAAGTTTTTGCACAGCCAAGGAAACTCTAAACAAAATGAAAAGACAAGCCACAGAATGGGAGAAAATACTTGCAAATGAAGAGACTGACAAGGGATTAATCTCCAAAATATATCAACACTTCCTGAAGCTCAATACCAGAAAAACCAACATCCCCATCAAAAAATGAGCAGAAGATCTAAACAGATAATTCTCCAAAGAAGACATACAGATGGCCAAAAAACACATGAACAGATATTCAACATCGCTAATTATTAGAGAAATGCGAATTAAAACTACTGTGAGGTAACAATTTACACCAACCAGAATGGCCGTCATCAAAAAGTCTACAAACAATAAATGCTGGAGAGCGCGCGGAGAAAAGGAAACCCTTTTACACTGTTGGTTGGAATGTAAACTGGTGCAACCACTATGGAAAACAGTAGGGAGATTCAGATCCAGCAATCCCACTCCTGGGCCTCTACCCAGAGAAAAACCATGACTCGAAAATATACGCGGCATGTGGAGGTTCCCAGGCTAGGGGTCTAACAGGAGCTGTAGCCGCCGGCCTTCACCACAGCCACAGCCACACGGGATCCGAGCCGCGTCTGCGACCTACACCACAGCTCACGGCAACGCCGGATCCTTAACCCACTGAGCAAGGCCAGGGATCGAACCCGCAACCTCATGGCTCCTAGTCGGATTCGTTAACCACTGAGCCACGACGGGAACTCCTAAAATTGAGTTTAAAAAAAAAAAATCTGAGTGGCCCGTATCTATGTGGCAGGTTTCTTTGGGAAAACTAGAATCAGCCTGTGAACGTCTAAAAGAAATCATGCTACACATCTTGGGAAGAAAAGTTAACAAACTGACATCCAAAATACACTAACCCCCAGCCAGCAGACAATGCTTTTACGTGGTATGATCTTTAGTTTCATGTTATATACAGACTAGACGTGCTGTCATTTGTTTAGGGTGTTAACTTGGAAGGGACAGCCTTGCCCAATATTTAGCTTAAGGGAAGTATCACCAATGACTCCTGAATGAAGAGAACAAAATTGGGAACTGAAAAAAAAAAAAATTAAAAAAAAACAACAACCCCACACTCTCGATTGCGTATTTTAGCTACGTTAGGAAATACGACGACAGCTACTCTGCTGGAAACTGAGTGCACTTTTTTGAAGACTTACTCATCAAATGTCAGAGCAGGAAAATCCTGACATCATTTGTCTCCCAGGCTGCTCTTCTACAAGGAAGGAAGCAGAAGCCCAGGGCTCTGCGCGGCTCCATCAGAGTTCAGTGGCTGTTCGGGATCGGGCCGCAGGCGTTTCCTGGGGCTGCTGTAGCAAAGCACCAAAAACTGGGTGGCTTAAGACAACAGCGGTGCACTGTCTTACAGTTCTTGGCCCAGAAGGTTGAAATGAAGGTGTCACAGGGTGGGTTCCTCCTAAAGGCTGTGATGGGAGAATATGTTCCAGGCCTCCCACCGGGCTTCTGGTAGCCTCAGGCATTCCTGGGTTTGGAGGTGGCATTCTCCCGGTGGCTGCACATGGCCTCCCCTCTGTGTGTGACTGTGGCCAAATCTTCCGTTTTTAAAGAGCACCAGGAATACTGGATGAGCGCCCTCCCTGATGACATCACTTAAACTTGACTACCTCTTTTACTGACACTGTCGCTAAACAAGGTCACCTTCTGAGGTCTGCAGGGCTTAGAACTTCAACATACCTTTGGAGGCGGGGTGGAGGGGCGGGGAATGGGACGACACAACTCAACCTATGGCAAAAACTAACCGAGAACTCCGCTCACCATCGGATCCGAACCGGGTCTCCCTAGTCCATGCAGCAGCCTTTCCTACTCACAAGAGTCTCTCTGCTTCCAGCACAGACTGTGGGGTCCAGGGAGGACCAGCCCTATTTACAAAGTCGCCCACATGTTGATATTTTGCAAAAACCAATGAAACCGTCAAAACCCAGCTAACAGAAAACATCTTTCCATGTGGTCGCTAAATGCCCACCAAGGGCTTTCAACTTCCTCCCTCACAAAAATGCCTGAAGTATTTCTTCAGTAGGCTGGCCCCTCACCTCTAAAATGTCTACTCTTGGAGCTCCCTGGTGGCCTAGGATCTGGTGTTATCACTGCTTTGGCACGGATCCCGTCCCTGGCCCAGGAATTACTGCATGCTATGGGCGGGGCCAAAAATTAATTAAGTGAATAAAACGTCTACTCTTCAGAGAAGAAAGTGTGTGGAAACATGACTGTGGTGGAAGACAAGTTAAATCCACTCTCCTGTTCTGTCCAAGGCACAGCGCACACATCTCAGGCTGCGCAGAGCAGGAAACGTCTGCAGAATCGACTTTGGTGAGAAGAAACCCCAAGGACCTTGGATTTCCCACAGGACTCGGTTTCCTTCTGCCACCCAAGTCACCCAGTGAGTGGCTGGCTCGCCCACCCAGGGTCAGAGGCCAGGGGGCCCAAGCTCATCCTTCAGCTTGGCACCCGGCGGTGGCATTCTGTAACAGCCTCTGTTCGAATTATTCAATCAGCACCCACCCTGCTGCCCACATATTCTTGAGTCTGAAGGTAATTGTCATATTGTCTCACTATTTTCCATTATAAATGAATGACATCTGTAACACTGAGTCATAAAGAAAAGGCTATCCAAAGAACTGTATTAAAAATTACATGGAACTGATTTCCTTGAGTGGCCTCTTGACAAACACACGTCCACCCTTTTCCATTAAGGCCTTTAGAATTCTGATCTACAGCTGGCCTTGGAAAATTCAGAATTATATTTTATTGCACAAGATCTGACAAGTTATTACAGTTCCCAAAAATGTCTGAGTAAACACGAGCAGAGCCGGATTAGACTGGATGCCAGCTCTTGTTCTCCTTGTTGTTGTTTTTGTTTTGAACTCTCACAGAGCTACTGCCTCAAGGAATCCATAGTTTTCTACAGTACTGGACAGAGGGTTCAGGGCTCGAGGCTGTGGGGGCTGCTCTGATCCGAAACTCTCTTTGCTGAGTAGGAACTAAGGCCCATGCAGAAGTGGATCAAAACCAAGGATCAGGTGAACTGTGCCAACACTTTGCTGTACCTTCATTAGATCATTCAAAAGAAACAAAGTTTGACTGTAGAGATTCAGACATTACTTTGTTTCAACAGGAGGCATTTCTTTTCAGACTAGGATCTTTGCAAAGGGCAATTTTTCAGCCTTCCAGAAAAGGCTAGGGTTGAAAGTTGAGTGTAACTAACTTGATTCTGAGCAACATTTAAAGGACTATTTATTATCTTAGAGCTTAACGTTGTGTAAACAGGGACACAGAGCTCCCCAGGTTACACTGTCTGCCTGGAAAGATGGAACAATACCGAGTTATTGTACAAGTCCTGATTGCCCTTCCTACCAACATTCCACCAGCAATTTCATCCAAGCCTGTAACTGAAATGCCCGCGTCTATAAACATCAGCCCTCGGTCTCATCTCTCCTCGGAATATAGGGATTAAAAATGTTACTGGGATGTTCCAAGGATTAAAAGAAGACACAGGGAGTTCCTGTTGTGGCTTAGCTGGTTAAGGACCCAATGGTGTCTCTGTGAGGATGCGGGTTCGATCCTTGGCCTCGCTCAGTAGGTTAAGGATATGGCAGTTGCTGCAAGCTGTGGCACAGGTCACAGATGCAGCACAGATCCAGCGTGGCTGTGGCGTAGGCCAGAAGCTGCACCTCAGATTCGACCGCTAGCCTGGGAAACTTCCATATGCCACAGGTGCAGCTGTAAAAATGAAAGAAAAAAAAAACAAACCGACGACCCGGGAAAGTGCCTGGCACACCCCTGGGCCACAGCTCCTAAGCAGCACTCCTCTCCCTTTCGACCCCAGCGGCACCACATGGTACCTGTCTAATCGTCTGTACATTCTGTGGGTGCAACTGGCTTGTCTGAACTCTCCATATGGAAACTGGTGTCCTACATATAACACACCCTCAAAGAATTTCTGCCTGCATGTTTCAAATAAAACTTTTTTATTTTCAAGGCAGTATCTAGTAAAATAAAGAGACAAAAGTAGAGTTAATGGTTAGTTTGCTTAAGCTACCAGAAGAAAAAAGAGCAGCCACCAAGACAAACTTTCTTAAATATATAAGCATCCTGTGTACAAGAGATGCCAGAACAGGCAAATGACCCATTTGGTCAATCAATAACTTTAAAGGTGAGTTTATACATTTTAATCTAATTATTTTGGGGGAGTTGTCATCGTGGCTCAGCAGAAACAAATCTGACTAGCAACCATGAGGACGCAGGTTCAATCTCTGGCCTTGCTCAGTGGGTTAAGGATCCTGCGTTGCCATGAGCTGTGGTGTAGGTCGCAGACGCCGATCCCGTGTTGCTGTGGCTGTGGTGTAGGCCAACAGCTGTGGCTCTGATCAGACCCCTAGCCTGGGAACCTCCATATGCCACAAGTGTGGCCCTAAAAAGGTCAAAAAAAAAATCACTTTTGGGGCCAAGAACCCACTGATTCCCTTATGCCAATGAAACAAGCCCAGTTACTCTTTTGGGCTTTAAGGCCTCTGGGTGGTCTGTCTGCAGCCACTCTCGCCATGTCCTGGTTCTTCCCTCTCCAACCAGAGTCAGCCCTTTCTCTCAAGGTCTCCCCACAAAAGCCATCTTTCACTAGGAGCCTGTGTGTGCCCAGCATTCAAATATACTCATTATCGGGGACTCAGGTGAACCCACCTGGCCACCACTAACTCCACAGGCTTTTCTGAGCAGCCCCCGCCCCCTCCCTCCTCTTCCTCAGGCCTCTGTGGACAGTGCTGAACACTGGGGCCTACACGGGGCCTTTTCATACACGCGTGACTCAGTCTTCTAACCAGAATACAACTTTCTGGAGAACGAGGACCATATCTTACTTATCCTTTCATTCACGTCTGCATTAAGTATTCACCGAGCACCTGTAGGATACCAAGGGTCAGATATATAAAAAGGAATTCATGGAGTTCCCTTGTGACACAATGACACTGCCACTGCAGCAGCTTGGGTCGCTGCTGTGGTGTGGGTTTGATCTGTGGCCCGGGAACTTCTGCATGCTGTGGGCGTGGCCCAAACAAAAAAATTTCAAAAGGAATTCATAAGACGCAGCCCTTCCCCTAAGGGCCTCACAACTTTAGTATGTCCCATAGCGCCTCACTTTTGCATCTTCCTAATTGATCACCAGAGTAAAGAGCCCCAGTAAATACTTCTTAGCTATGCTAATCAAGCTCCTGCTAAAGCAAGTGGGGGGGTAGTTTTTATTCCTTCAGCCACATTATATCTGTCTTTGTAATCTAAAGACCGTCAAGATTTGACTTGTGGAGTTCCCCTGTGGCACAGGGAGTTAAGAACCTGGGTTTGATCTCTGGCCTTGGAACTTCCACAAGCCACAGGCATGGCAGAAACAAAAATAGAAACAAAGATCTGACTCGACTAGACTCTATGTTTTACCATTATAACAAAATCAACAAAAGGCTGTCTCATCCTAGAATCCATTTAGGGAAGCATTACTTTCCTTTTTGTTTTGTTTTTTTTTTTTTGCTACTGATTTTACAATCAGAAAGTAATTAAAATCTAATTTGCATTTTCAGATGGGACTTTTTCCTTTACATACCATCCAATAAGTAGCAGCAAACTAGCATACATATAAAACATACCTGCTTCAAATTTCTATTTTGATGAGTTTCAGTTTAGAAGTTGTGCAACTGTCATCATAATTTAGTTTTAGAATAATTCTGTCACCCCCCCTTAAAGTTCCCTCAGCCCATCTGCCTACTCCAGCAAATATGCTTTCCTTTCCTTCTGTGGAGTATGGGGAATGGCCGTTTGGGAGACGGAGTAAACAAGACGTCCCAGTGCAGGGGATCCAGCCCTGTCCAACCCCGTCCCAAGCAGGGTTGACCCCTGACACCATATCTCTACCATGACCTCAGAAGAGAGTAGGAATCCACGTATTCTAGTGTCTAACCTCCTCGCCTCAGCTGTTTTTCCCTCCAGAAGCCATCCTAAGAGCCACATAAAAGCAGACTGGCCAAAATACCAAGCCCTCAAACTGCAGCTTGAAGGGAACTCAAACTGGTCTCAGATACAGAGGAAAGAATATAAAAAAAGCCACTCACACTATATTAAAGCAAACAGAATGTGTGAACAGAGCCACGTGAGACCAAGGTTGAAATAAATGGCATGACTTCAAGTGTGTTTCTACCAAAAAAGGGGTAGGGAACAGAAGGCCTCTGTCCAACCTAAAAGAAAACAAAATGTGAGAAACAGGAGTAAAGGGCTGGGGGAAAACTCAAGAGCCCAAAGGCAGAGATAACACAATGAAATGAAAAAGGGGGAGCGGTAGGCAGCATCAGAGACGGCCTCTGGGGACCCTCGTCTCTTGGTTTTCACACTCTTAGACAATCCTCTCCCAGTGTGGACTGGGCTTACTGATTTGTTCCTAGCAAAGAGCAGTGGCTGAGTGATGATGTGATGTCACTTTGAGGTCAGGGTACAAAAGGACTGTGTCTTCCCTCTTGGGCCCCGTCTCCTGAGCTGAGGAAAGCCAGCCGCCATGTTGTGAGCTGCCCTCCAGAGAAGCAGAGGCCCCTGTGCTGAGAAACAAATGTCTCCAGCCAACAGCCGGTAAGTACCTGAGACCTTCTGCCAACATCCATCACATGGGGGAAGTAAGTCCTCCCCCGATGGAGCCTTAGGATCCTGTTGCCCCAGGTATCCATCTAAAATGATGGCCCCCTATTGCTAACAGGAGCTCTTTTCAAAGAGATTTGGAGAGATTTTTTTTTCCACCTCTGAATTCTCATAATGCAAATGTTTCTTTTTTTTTTTTTTTTGTCTTTTTGCCTTATCTAGTTTTAGAACCGCACCTGCGGCATGTGGAGGTTCCCAGGCTAGGGGTCTAACAGGAGCTGTAGCTGCCGGCCTTCGCCACAGCCACAGCAACGCAGGATCCGAGCCGCGTCTGCAACCTACACCACAGCTCACGGCAACGCGGGATCCTTAACCCACTGAGCGTGGCCTGGGATCGAACCCGCAACCTCATGGTTCCTAGTCGGATTTGTTAACCACTGAGCCACAACAGGAACTCCTGCAAATGTGTCATTTTTAATAGAACAAGTTTTTATACAAGAAGTCTGTTTGCCTGTTTTTAATAAGATCCAAGAAGCTAATACCGCAAGATGTTAAGAGCAATAGAAACATGGAATTTAAGCGGTAGGAATATTGACATTTTTTCTTTTCGTCCATTTCCTTTTTTTTTTTTTTTTGATTTCTCAAAGGAAAAAAAGAAATATACCAAGAGTCTAGAAGCTCTGTGACACTGACTGTCATTCTGCACCCACACTAGCTAAGCAGATTTTCTTCAACTTTCCTGCAGGCAGGTTCGCCTGCGATGTAGCCACGGTCACTTGTGTCCTCCAGATGGAAATCAATGATCACACCCACTTTTCAAGGTCTCTCCAACTTCTTTCTTCCCACAAGACCAGGTCAGGACCTGGACAGAGGCCTCATTTGGGGGAGGACTGGCCCCTGTCCCTGAATTCCAGCTCTTGGGAGGTTTTTGCCTGCTCCACCTGACTATGGAAGTAACACGCCTTTTTCTCTAGGTCTGACTCCTTCCTTCTTCCCCACTTTTCCTCTGAACACTCTCTCACCCCACCTTTATAAGCCAAGAGGGCTCAAGAATCTCTCTCTCAAGAGGGTCACCTCCCCCGGGAGGGCTTGGCCGAGATGGGCTGGTCCATTAAGGTCTACAAAGGAGACTAGGGCCCAAAACTGACCTCTGACCAACAGTCTTCAATGCATCTTTTTCCCTTGAAGACTTCTTTGGAGAGGGAAACAATAAAACAGCAGAACTGGGGGTCCCAGGGTACCCCCTTTGATAATTACACCTGCCCTTCCTACCTCCCAAGATAATGTGTTTTAATACGGTTAGTAAAAATAATATACTTAAGAAAACTTTAAAAAATATAAGTACTATAATACTTGTAGTACTCTAAGTAATATAATTTTTTTTTTTTTTTGTCTTTATGTAGAGCCGCACCCGCAGCATGTGGAGGTTCCCAGGCTAGGGGTCTAACAGGAGCTGTAGCCGCCGGCCTTCGCCACAGCCACAGCAACGCGGGATCCGAGCCGCGTCTGCAACCTTCACCACAGCTCACGGCAACGCCGGATCCTTAACCCACTGAGCAAGGCCAGGGATCGAACCCGCAACCTCATGGTTCCTAGTCGGATCTGTTAACCACTGAGCCACGAAGGGAACTCCTAAGTAATATAATTGTAATTACCACTATACTGCAAATAATTGTGTTAGGACCAGACACGGGAGCTTCTAAGCCGAACTCTTTACAAGACTGTAGCTAACGGTTTCCACTTTCTTCTTCAAAGCACGTGCCTGTCAGTGGGAGAGCCTGGGCTTGAAACCTGCCTTGACCACCTTCCACCTCCAACCTGAGCACGTCACACAGCCTCACGACGACCCACCAGCAGCAAGGTGTCATTTATTGAAGGTGTTGTGAGCATTAAATAGGATAAATAAGTGAAGAACACCCAGTTCAGTGGGTAGTCTGCACGTGTTAGTGCCTTTCTTTTGCTGTCACAAAAGCTTTTAAGAGTGCCCGTAACAGGAAACACCAAAACACACTTGAATTTCACCTCTGAAGCAGCTGAAATGAAATACTTGAAGAGGATAAAAGAGAGCCTACATAATCTGAAAACTGGTCTGCTTCCCAGCTGGTATCTTTAATTTGATTACAAAGAGCGAAAGTTAGTGAAGGCTTATTAACTACCAGGCACTGGATTAGACACTTTTTATGTAACAACGCTATGAAGATTGTGACACTTATCCCCATGGTGGAGAGAAGGAACCAAGAGCCACAGGTAGGAAAAGCAATGGGATTCCGTTCACAGTAAACTGGGAAACCTAAGGAATACTATCATCTTCAGAACCTACATTGCCAGAATGAGCTGTTTTGGTGGCTGCTTTTGTCATAGCAAAAAACCCACACTAATGCTCCGGTAAGAACTCTTATTATACTTCCCATACTATTTCTTAGAATTTGACCTGAAGACTGAAGGAAGCACTCAGGCTCTTCTGGTTTTGTGGAGAATTAGTAACGGTGCTGAAATCTAGAAAATTCAGTTTAAACATGTGTGGAGTCACAGGGTATCATTTGCTTTTTTTAAACCAGCCTTCAGCTTAAATATTACTTAATTTAAAACTGTCCACGGTGTTGAAGACGGCATCAATGTTCCTTCTACTCCTTCCCCTTTAACAGTTTTAAAATTTTCCAGAAAGTTTTTGTTGAGTGCACACACACGCACACACACACACACACCAAGATCCTTGCAGAGAGAGGCTGATGCATGTAAATTTTACTGAAGATATCCTTCTCTGGATAATTTTAACTCTTCCTAAAAATAAACATCCCACTCACCAATGCAGTGAGGGGGCAGTGGCTCAGGAATGCACTGTCATGGCAGATGGAGGATCAGTCATTGTGGGAAGTGAAACAGACTCAAGCAGCATCGGAACTGATGCAGCGACATCTGATTCTATCAGGCCATCTTTGAAACAGTAAGCATTTCATCAGCTGTTGGGAGACTGCAGAGTGGCTAGTGGCACTACATGATGACAATCAAAAATCCTAAAGCCACAGTGCAGTCTCTGTAGTTTTGCACCCGGGTGGGGTAATGCAAACAGAATGCTGAGTCAGAAGCAAATCTGCAGACTCATGACTGCCTAGGGGCTGGTAGGAAGGCACTCCATGTTCCAGAACTCAAAACGGTCCTGAGGTCCTGACGCGGAACGTCAGCTACAGAGGAGATATGCAGGTTCCTCAGAAAACTAATATAGAACTACCATGCAGTCCCACTCCTGGGCATATATCTAGACAAAACTACAATTCGAAAAGATACATGCACCCCTATGTTCACAGCAGCACTATTCACAATAGCCAAGATGGGGAAACAACCTAAATGTCTATCAATAGATGAATGAATTAAGAAGATGTGGTACATACACACAATGGAATACTACTCAGTCATAAAAAAGAATGAAATAATGTCGCCTGTGGCAACATGGACGCAACTAGAGATTCTTATATTAAGCAAAATCAGAAAGAGAAAGACAAATACCATATGATATCACTTAGATGCGGAATCTAAAATATGGCACAAATGAACTTATCTACAGAACACAAACAATTCACAGATATGGAGAACAGACTTGTGGCTGCCAAGGAGGAGAGAGAGAATGTGGATGGACGGGGAGTCTGGGGTTGGTAGATGCAAACTATTACTTTTACAGTGGATAAGCAATGAGGTCCTACTGTACGGCACAGGAAATTCTATACAGTCTCCTAGTATAGACCATGATGGAAGATAATATGAGAAAGTGAATGTATATATATGTATGACTGCATCACTTTGCTGTAGAGCAGAAATTGGCACAACACTGTAAATCAAGTATAATAAAAAATTAAATATGAGCTACTATCAAATAAAAAAATAAATAAGAAATTTTAGTAGAATGACATCCTCATGGATACTTTCCTGTACCGCGGCAATATTTTGGTTTAATTGTCAGAACATACACACACTGAGAGCATGAACCACCTTCAGATGCCTTCACGTGCACACCAACAACAAAGCAAGCTGCAGACTTGTAGGTAAAGCAGTGGTCAAGAACTTTCTCGCCCCCAGTAACCAAGAGAATCTTCTCAAGGGTCAGATTATTCCAGCTGCATCACGGGTGCCGCCGAGGCCTCTCTGCACACTTGAAGTGCTCACCACGTGCCGTAAGAAGCCTGTCTATGGAACTGCCAAGGAGAAACTTTGAAGTTTCTCGACCTTAAGATACGACTCTGCGGAGTTCCCATCGTGGCTCAGGGGTTAACGAATCTGACTAGGAACCATGAGGTTGCGGGTTCAATCCCTGGCCTTGCTCAGTGGGTTAAGGATCCGGCGTGGCCATGAGCTGTGGTGAAGGTTGCAGACGCGGCTCGGATCCCGCGCTGCTGTGGCTGTGGCGAAGGCCAGCAGCTATAGCTCCTGTTAGACCCCTAGCCTGGGAACCTCCGTATGCCGCGGGTGCGGCCCTAGATAAGGCAAAAAGACAAAAAATAAAATAAAATAAAGTACGACTCTACAACTCCTAGGGTGGTCTGTGCCTTTGATCCTGACAACTGCCATGCCCAAGGGCAGGCAGGGGCAGAGACAGCCACATCCACATAAGTGACTCTGCGCCACAGTCATCGCAGCAAAGGTGAATGCCTCCCAAGACACACCTTCGGCAGTGGCTACTGGAGACGAATGCACTTATAAATGCTCTTATGAAAGAGGTCACTTGGCAGGTGAGGCGCCGCCGGGACCTACAACACGCAGGGGAGAACAGTGAGAGAGCCAGCAGAGGGAGGTAAGGAGGAAAGCTCAGAGAGAAGGGCCCCGCTCCCCAAAGAGAGGCCCATGGAGCTGCCACGGACGGCCCGAAGCTGTCCCCAGACCTGCCCGAACCTCAAGCACAAAGCCGGATGCCGGTTCTCTGGGGCACTCTGCCCCCCTATCATAAAGCACCTGTTTCGGTTCCAGAACTTGGCACAGGCGTTTTTCTTCCTCCAAACAGCCCTGATTAGCAGCAGCCTAAGACAATCCTTACTCTCTAAATAACGCACTAAGTTCTCTTGAGTAATAGTCGAGATCCTCACCCCATAAGGATTCTCATGTCGTCTGTGAGGGAGCGGGACTACCTCAGTGCTCTCCCACGTGCTTTGTGTTGTCTCCCCCCAGCCCCCAGTTAAATTCTGTGTGGGACCCAATACATCAAACCCGGGGCAGGCATCTGGCGCAAGCCCCCAGGAAGGGCAGTGCACCCAGGGGACACTGTTGGATCCCGGAGCACCATGCACTCAGGGGCCCCTGGCTCGGCCTGGGTACCCCATTCTCCAAAACAGAGCAGTGTTACACGAGCCACTCCCAATGCTGGCCCGAAGAAGGAGAGACAGGAGGAGGATGAATGATCAAGCCAAGCCTAGGAAGTGCAGGCAAGACAGGCCATCAAGTAATAGCCACAGCCTGAACCCAGGGCTCGCTTGGCGAAAGCACCCACTTCCCATCCTGGATGGAGGCCCCGGAGGGAGGCAGAGGTGAGTTACGGCTGACAGCTCAGCAGTCAGACAGTGACACCCCAGAGAGCACCCATGCCTCTGAATCAGCAGGCCGCAAAGACAAACTGCTTTTCACTTTGGGTTTTGGCTTGTACATAGTGGTTAAGGGGGAAAGAAAGAGGAAGTGACCAAGGCAGTGGGCTGAGGTGCCGAGGATCCAGCCCCCACCACCCAGGCCTGCCTGGTCCAGGACCCCGAGACCCTGTGGGCCTTCCTTTTGGGGTTAACCATGATCCTTATTTGACTACAAATGGGAAAAAGAGAGAGAGAGAGAGAGCAGGGAGGGAAGGAGGGAGGAGAAAGAGGGAGAAAGAGAAAGAAAAGAAAAGGAAAGGAAAGGAAAGGGAAGGAAGGAAGGAAGGAAGGAAGAGAGAAAGAGGAAAGAAGAGAACTCCATATAGAGATGTTTATTTAAGGACACATATCTAAAATGCAGAAAGAAAGGGAGATCTAGAGAGAGAACAGCTTTTAAAAGCAAACTCCAGAGTTCAGACACTGCCTGGGACTCATTCAGAGACATGAATGACTCCCACAAACATGAAGGCTCTGACCATATTTGTGTAACTATATTATATGACCTTTCAACATCACTTTAGGCAGAAGGATATCTTCTTTAGAATTATGAGCTTCTGTAAGAAGCACTTTCAGACATCGCTTATATAAGTCATTTACTTGACAAGGTAAAATGTTGTTAGAGCAACAGATCACTCACAAGATTTTCATAAGAATGAATAAGAACTCAGGTAGTTTTTTAAAAAGTTGCAAAATAAGCTGCTTCACGAAACACCCGGGAAGAAAAAAGTTAATCGCAACAATTAATATTTGTTGTCATGATGATTATTACTGACCTAATGTCTAAGGTTTATTAAAATGGTTACCTTGGCTAAGCACCTAATATGCATCATTTCATTTAACTCTCAAATGATAAAATAGTACAATTAGGAGTTCCCACTGTGGCACAATGGGTTAAGGACCCCAGTGTTGTCTCTGCAGCAGCTTGGGTCACTGCTGAGGCACAGGTTTGATCTCTGCCCTGGCATAGCGCATTAAGGATCCCACATTGTGACAGCCATGGAATAGGTCACAGCTGCAACTCGGATTCAATCCCTGGCCCAGAAACTTCCATATGCCACAATGCAGCAAAACATAAAAATTTAAATAAATAAATAAATAAAAACATAGCGCAATTAGCGAAGATGCTCCTGCTGCTGGTGCAGAGAACACAGTTTGAGAACCAGTGCTTTGGAGAATAAGAGAATCTGTCTTTTCTCTTCCTCCCCTTTGTGTCTGAGCTTCATCCTGGACCCAGTTAGGATGGCAGTAGAAGTGCATGTTCCAGCCTCACACACCAGCGCCGATGCAGAGGCCGGGTTCCACCGCAGGCCCAAACAGCCAGACTGAATGCTGGCCACCCCACGTGGCTTTTTCTTTCTTCCAGGCAAAAGAGGACCAGAATGCCAAATAAGTAAACTGTTCACAGACCAAAATGCACTTTCAAAATACTTATTTTTAAGCATGCTTTCTAAGTAACAACAACGTACTAGGAATAATTAATAATTACAAAAATTTATAATTTTCTGGTTTCAGAAAATATCCAGGCACTGGCAAAATGTGATTAAAAACTTAACTTTATATCAGAATTAAGCAAGATGAACTGCAATTGATGTCTTCAATGACTATTGGCTTTGAAAAGGCCCTTAGCAGGTAAAAAAGTGAAAGGAGAAAAATGCTAATGACACTTTCTGAGTGATGACTCTGTGTCGATGTCGAGATGGACAATTATCCCAGAAGGGAGTTTTTACTAGCACTATTTAATTAACCCTCTTTAACAGGTGGGTATAAAAAGCTCCGAAAAACTTAAAAAAAAAACAAACTCAGAAAGACTTAAATCACTTCCCAAAGTGCAGGTCAGTGTTAAGCCCCTGATTCAAACCCAGGCCTTTCTGCCTCCAGAGCCCAAATTCTTTCCAATGCATCACACACCAAAAATTCCTCCAATAAAAATTTATGGAATTATAAAAAGGCAGGGCTAGACAGGTCCTGAGAGACTTACTAATTCAACACCTCATTTAATAGATAAGCTTTAAGAGATAAGAACAGATGTGGTGGGTTTCCCTTGGTGGCTCAGCGGTAATGAACCCGACTAGTGTCCATAAGGATGCAGGTTCGAACCCTGGCCTCGCTCAGTGGGTTAAGGATCTGGCGTTGCCGTTAGCTGTGGTGTAGGTCATAGATGCGGCTCATATATGGTGTGGCTGTGGTATATACCAGGGGCTACAGCTCCGATTCAAGCCCTAGCCCGGGAACTTCCATATGCTGCACCTGTGGCCCTAAAAAGACAAAAAAAGAAGAAATGAACAGATGTGGTAAAACATCCCCACAGATGGCCCCCACAATCGCTCCCCTCCTTCATACAAGCACACTGCTCTTCCCGCCTGACCTTGTGACGTGCTGACCAATAGAATACAGTGGAAGAGTCTGCCAGATCCAGATGAAACCCTTCGGAAGCCTAACAGCTTCCACCGTCCTGTTCTCCAGGAAACTGACGCCAAGATACAAGGGAGCTCAAGCTAGACTAGTGAAGGACCAGATGCCTTGTGAAGAGAGAGAGGCAACGTGGAGGAGCACCCAACATGGGTGCAAACCCTTCTGGAGCTTTCCAGCCCCGTCGGTATCCAAAGGCACTCCAGTGAGTGACCCAGTCAATGCCACGTAAAGCAGAAAAACTGCCCAACCAGTTAGATTTCTGACCCAAGGAATTATGACAGGTTGGGGGCTGGCTGGTGATACAGCTATAGATAACTGCAGTTAACTGAACTATCCCTGATCAAGAATCAGTAGGAGGAGTTCCCGTCTTGGCGCAGCAGTTAATGAATCCGAGTAGGAATCATGAGGTTGCGGGTTCGATCCCTGGCCTCGCTCAGTGGGTGAAGGATCCGGCATTGCCGTGAGCTGTGGTGTAGGTCGTAGACACGGCTCAGATCCTGCGTGGCTGTGGCTGTGGCGTAGGCTGGCAACTGTAGCTCCGATTCGACGGCTAGCCTGGGAACCTCCATATGCCGTGGGTACAGCCTTAAAAAGTGAAAAAAAAAAAAAATTCAGTAGTAAGGGCTGAAACCTAAGTCCCCTGACTTCTAGCCACCAGCAGATCTGAACTGCATCTGCAACCTATGCAGCAGCTCATGGTACCGCTGGATCCTTAACCCACTGAGCAAGGCCAGGGATGGAACACACATCCTCATGGACACCGTGTCGGGTTCTTAACCTGCTAAGCCACAACGGGAACGCCTGCTGCTTAAATTCTGACACATTAATTTCTCACGACAAACCCCCAAGAAGAGGGACAGGCAATCATCACCCTTGTCTGTGTCTCCGGGGCCCAACCCAGGGTCTTGACTGCCAGGGATAAATGAAGATTTACTAACTGACATGTGAAAAGAATTAGACTAGTCCTCACTCCAAAGAATTATGAGGCTAAGAACAAATACGACACGCAGGTCAAGTCCCTCTAATACTATATAGAATGTCACAGTAAAATAATTACCGAGGGCCCATGACATGCATAAAGTGTTCTTTTCCCAAACACTCTGACAGCACTGTCTTTTATTATTACTCTGATACCCACGAGAAACTCCGTCAAACAGATGGGAATAACAGCACTATCCCACAGTTGAAGAAATGGGCGCTCAGAAAGGTAACACAATTACCAGGGAAGGCCAGTTACAAGCGAAGCCACAAGGGGAAATCAGGAAGCTTGATTAAAAGCCCGATGCTCATTTTACCTTCTAGAATCCTTTCCTCAAAAACCTGAGGATCTAAACTTCAAGAAGTTCTATGAAAGAGCCTAGTGTAACATGAACAGAACATACAGAACCACAAGAAATTTAGGATGAGACATGATCTCAGTATGATCCAGAATATATGGTGAATTTTTCCGGTCACGAGAAATGGGGCACTAGACCTGCCTTGCCAGATTCAATACGATGCTATGTCTTTGTGAAACAAACAGCATGACATTCTTTCTCACCTAAGATCAGACTTGCAAAATATAGAGGGAACACTTCCAAACTCCTACAAAGCCAGCATTACCTAGATAACAAACCTGCCCGCTTGCTGGGCAGGGTCACCATTAAAAAGTTCTTTGTGGAGTTCCCACTGTGGCGCAGCGGGTTAAGGGTTCAGCGTTGCCGCAGCTGTGGCACTGGTTGCAGCTGCAGCTTGGATTCAGTCCCTGGCCTGGGAACTTCCATACGTTGGGAGTGCGGCCAAAACACCCCCACAAAAAACATCTTATTCATTACTTGATGTTCTAACAGTCTTAAAATCTGAATGATATTGTCACATGCTACTCACATGCAACACGAAGTGACACATTCAACGGCCTGGTTTCCTATATTACCTAATCACGGGTACTCCAAGAGGCTCCTCTCAGAGAAGCATGGCAAAGGACGATAAGAATAATTGCACACTGGGCATCTTTATATGCTTTCACTAATGGCTGGACGGTTGCACATATGTGATGACACTTCTGTTAAATGTCATTTCCATGCACCACCCCCCCCAGAATTCTGAGATGCAAGGACACTCTGACAGCCCCACACCATCTCTCACTGCCTCAGTCACGCGTCCCCCCAAACTCACAGCAACATTAACAACAAGAAAAGGTGAGCAGGAAGAGCAGTTAAGCGGAATGACACTGTGACTTCAAGGACTCTGCCCCACTCGAACTCCTCCAGCTTTTGCTGCCAAGACCAAGGCTGAGCTGGGTCGCAACGCCTTCCAAGGACCGCGGGGATCCTCGCTCTCAGCCCTCACTTCCGCTACGGGATGGGGGTGGGTGGGGTGCACTGCGCGCCAGAGGCAGTCTTGCATCACTGAGAACGCTTTCTCCGAGGTCACTGCAGAGAGCCTGGGTTCTTCTGTTTTCTACTGCTGTGGTGCTTCCTGGCGAGGAAAACTGCGAGAAGAGCGATCGAAACATCCACAGGCCTAACAGGAGAGGGGTGAGGCCATCGCACTACTCCTAGGCAAACAAATGCGGGCGTCCGGGAGGTCACGCTAACTTAGGAAGGGGCCAGCGATTTGAGAAGCACGCTAGTTGCTGTACTTCTTAGATCATGATGTCTGCAGAGTTACTTTACAAAACGCAGAACAATGATGCCCTCTACAGCCCTCACCAAGAATCCAGGGGACTTGACTGAGCTCTTGTGTCTCCGATATCCCGAATCTGCTTTCCTACTCAGACCTATTTTTAAGCTAGAACACGTTAATAATGTATGTATACACTTTGTATGGATGTTGGAAGAAAACTGAAGTCTCATGGTTTGACACTAAGATATAGGAGGAGTTACTGTTGTGGCTTAGTGGTAACGAACCCGACTAGTAACCATGAGGATGCAGGTTTGATCCCTGGCCTCGCTCAGTGGGTTAAGGATCCCACGTTGCCATGAGCTGTGGTGTAAGTCGCCGACGAGGCTCAGATCTGGTATTGCTGTGGCTGTGGTGTATGCTGGGGGCTGCAGCTTCAATTCGACCCCTAGCCTGGGACTTTCCATACACCTTGGGGTGCGGCCCTAAAAAGAAAAAGAAAAAAAAAGATATAATAATGTCTAAAGAATTAACATCATTATACCAAAATAATTTACTCTCCTGAAGGCCATATAGAAGGAAAGTCTATATACTGCCATTTTGGCTATTAAAGAAAGAGGCTATTTTCAAAAGAATTACTTGAAATATTTTAAAAGTGGAACTGTGATCTCCTAATAGGGGAAACAGGTTGAGATCACATGTTTTTAAGAAGTATACCCACAAGGTGAAGATTACAGCATCCCTTTCTGGGACTGAAAAAAGGCCAGTAAGAAGTAACTCTAAGCTTGAATGACCTCCCTGCTGCCCATGAGCCACGAGGAAAGAACACTCTCATCTTTACAACAGGGCAAGTGAGGGACCCTAGGCACCTTGGAGTTGCTCCAGGTTACTCCAGGCAGAGACAAAAGAAGCAGAGCACAGGTCCTTCTTCTCGGGAAACGTGGCAGGGGAGAGTGACGGCATAAACGCATGGGTGGCCATAGACATAAACAACGGAGAGTACACATAACACACGACAACAGAAGCTGCACATCGTGGTCAAACGAACAATGTGAGAGAGTGATAGATGTAGGAAAAGTTTAGATTCTGCAGGAAAAGAAAAGTGACCCTTTGGTCAAGGCTGGGGAAAGCTGAAGGGAAGAAAAGGTGAGAGAGAACAAACAGGAAGAGGGAAAGACCCTGGGCCATATCACTGCGGGGGGGAATGCAAATGCATCAGTTTCACAGCAGTAGGTGGGCCACGGTCCTAAGTTTCAGGATGATGGTCCCACTTAAACAGGAAGCGGAGAAGTTTTTGGGGTGCCTTAAGTTTGGCTGGACAGTTTAGATGTGAAGAAACAAAAATTCTGATCACATAAAAAGGAAGTGACATGATGAAAATGATGTTATTAAGGAGCTCCCGTTGTGGCTCAGCAGAAACAAATCTAGTATCTATTAGGACGCAGGTTTGATCCCTGGCCTCGCTCAGTGGGTTAAGGATATGGCCTTGCTGTGAGCTTTGATGTAGGTGGCAGACACAGCTCAGATCCCATGTTGCTGTGGCGGCAGCGTAGGGCGGAGGCTGAAGCTCCGATTTAACCCCTAGCCTGGGAATCTCCATATGCCACGGGTGTGGCCCTAAAAAGACAAAAAAAAAAAAAAAAAGCAAGAAAGAAAAAAGAAAATGATGTTAAGGAAGCATTATCCTGTTATCCTAGCACTGGTCTAGGAGCACTGGAATGCCAGGACAAGAAAGCCAGAGATGTCATCCAGAGATTCGTGCAGAAATATAAACAACGAGGATAATAAAGGCTGAATTTATAAGAAAAGGAAAGAGAAGATTCAAGTCCACTGAGGATGGATGCATTATACAGATGACCGTGAACGAAGGACAGGGAGACAGCGTCACTGGCAAGCCCAGGCCGCGTAAGGGTAGTGTCACGGACATTCAGAGCAAAAGCTGCTTTAGAAGAAAATGTGATAAACTGAATTGTTTTTTCCATTGCCGTACTGCAGCATGGAAGTTCCCGAGCTAGGGGTCAAATCAGAGCTGCAGCTGCCAGCCTACACCAAAGCCACAGCCACACTGGATCTGAGCTGCATCTGAGACCCAGGCTGCATCTTGCAGTAACACCGGATCCTTTCAACCCACTGAGCGAACCCACATCCTCACAGAGACAGTGTCAGGTCATTTACCCCTTGAGCCACAACAGGAACTCTAAACAAACTGAATTCTTAATGTGAAGTTTTAGGGATCAATCCAAGCAGAGACTTCATGGAGGCAGGTGGAAAGTTTTAAGTGAAAAGAGGGTGAGGAGGAGCCAGGGCTGTACTTAAACACTTTCTAATCATCCCCAGAATGAACAGATGAGCTGATACACATGGAAAAGGATTGTGGAAACGTAGCCCAGAAAATTGAGTGTCTGGCCAGAGAGGCACAGAGAACACTGGGAAAAGGAAGTTTCAAGTCCAACAAGAACTCTGTTTCAAAGTCATCAGCACTCAGAAAAAACACTCTCACTAGAGTGAGAAGGTCTCTGAATGCTTTAAGCCTGAGGCAGAATTAATAGGGCAACTGTTGGTGAACTTTTTATCATTTTTTTTCCAGTTCTATCAAGTACTCAGCACGCATTTAGCTGAATAGCTCCCAGCATGAGCAATAGGAGAGAAGAGATAACACGCAGTGGAAGAAGGACAGCGGCGACTTTAACTGAAATGTCATCCATCACTAGGCAAACTCATAGGGATCCTGTATGTCTTCAAAACTTCACACTCACCCAACAGACAGAATTTAGAAGGAGCTGGAAGATGAAGGTTCAAGTGCTGGCAGAAGAAATACACATGTACGTCTTTCACCTTGAAAAGTCGCACAAAGGCACACGCCCTTGTAAAAATATTCTCAAGAATAAAGTTGCACACTCTTCCTTCAGATTTATTTCTAGTAAGGGATGTTGTCATTCAAAACCTTGGTGATCTATTTAGGATACTTCAGTTTCATTTTTTCTTAAAATTTAGTAGACAGTCATTAGCTAGAACTCACTGATATGAACATATCTGCATAAATCTTTTTCTCAACACACGATGTCAATGCATCTATTTTCAAGTGGGTACTGAGGACAAAGTACCACATTCCCCTTTAGGTATCAGAAAAACCAGGACACAGAATTGAAGGTATTCATTGAGGCAAACTAGCAAGACAAAAAGCCATTTGCTATTTAACTTTCTTTCTCTGGAAGTTCAAAGAGTTGCTCTTCACTTTTACTTTGACTAAAAGGGGAAATTACTGTCAATTCTTGGGCATATTTCTCTTTTTGTGGTTGTTCTAAGGAATGCAGAGACTAAGGTTAACTGAACTTCAGAGGAGAACATAAAACTATAATTGCTACAAAGGAGTGGAAAGAAAAACACAGATAGCAGAGATGATTTTTTTTTTTAAAGTAAAAATCTCTCCCACTAATAAAACCTTCAATCTGTTACTTGAGATTTAGAAAATAACTCGGTCTTCCTCCCCCAAAGTCCGGTGAGCCACTGGAATAAAAAGTGGATGACTTTCCACAGCACAAGGAAAAGCTTCGGGGCTCCCGGAGTGAGTGGGAAGGAGGAGGTCATTACACACTCCCAGTGGAAGGAGACAAAGCCAGACCCACATTCCAGGGAAATCTGGCTGGTCCGCCGTCTTCCTTAAATACAGACTGGCCTGTCACTAAGCCAGGCACTGCTGTCTTCCCAGGCTGCCACTGCTAGGGAAGCCAGGAATCCTTTCTAATTAATCAAGCCCTCCCAACAAAAATTTTCCCACCCACAATGAAGTGGGCTGGGGGAGGGAGGGGACGGGAGGGGAAGCAGCAGAGCAAGCCGGGCAGCCCAAAGAATTCTAGACTTTGGTGTGATACCAGCTAATGCCAAGAAAACAGATGCAGGAAGCAGAGGAAATGATCTACAGAGACAGACACAGACAGTGAAGTAGGAACCTTTCAGGGCTGCTCTGCCGGAGCCCAAGTGGAACATTTACGATTATAAGACGTAATTATAATTGAATGGCCGTGAGACCTGGCAAGCATGACCTAGTTTTTAGAACACCTGCAAAGCAGGGGATGGGCCCATAAACTTCTGGCAGGTAGATATTATGCATATTAATTTGACACTTTTAACAATAATTTGTTATTCAAATGTACTTTCTTGTAACTAAACACTGTGTTTTAATAGATAAGAGTCTGTGATTAATACTTCATATGTCCGTGTCTATTTCTTGCTTCCACTTGCAAAGGAGGCCTTGATCGTGCTAATTTGCCCTGCCCTCGCAGCCAGTTTAACCTAAGGTAATTTCATCAAAAGCTTACAAGCTGCAAGGAGGCAGGAGCACAGACGGATGCACTGTTAGACCTATGCTGTCCAGCACAGCTGCTACTGCCCACGTGTGCCTTCTGAAAACTGGAAACGTGGCCAGTAGGAACTGAGATGTGCTTTTAAGAGACATAATATATTTATATACCTAAATCAGCTCTCTCTCTATATATATACACACACACACATATTTATATACCTAAATCTCTCTATACACACACACACACATAACATATATATGTTATATATACACGTGCACATGTATATATGTAAATATTTCAGACTTTGTAGGCAACAAGGTCTTTGTTGCAACTATTCAGCTCTGACACTGTAGCATAACAGCACCCAGAGACAATATGCAAACAAATGGCAGTGTCTGTGTTCCAATAAAACTTTATTTATAAAAACAAGCAGCTCGTCTGTGGGATGTCATTTGCTGACCCCTGGTCCCTAAAGAACTAAACATACAATTATGAAAGTTCTAAAATACTAGGGTGGGTGCAGAGCGAGAATTATGATCACTGAGAAGCCTCTGGGAGATGTGTGTCTGCTGCCACTGCTACCGTCGACCAAGCAAGCAGTTACTGGAATACAGAACACAGCTTCCTGCCCTGAGCTGCAGTGGCGCAGAAGTCAAGAGACCCTGAAAGCTGTGGTCCCAAGGACTTTCTCCTCGCATACACCGCTGCCATTTCCTGGAATTCTGGCCTGGGAGGCAGTTAGAAGAAAGGGTTCATGGCCAGGGTCACAGCAGTTTGTTTTTTATTTTATTTTGTTTTGTTTAAAGCACTCTTCTATGCAGGAAGGTCAGAAGACTTTTCTTCATTTCAATAAGAATAATTTGTTTGCACAGATAATTAATACCATTTCAAGGAAAGTCTCAGAATAAACAACTGAGATGCAAGTAGCAAACTACTTGGTATTCATCTGGCTTTCTGTTACTTTGGAAACCAAGCTCTATCCAAGTATTTTTCAACCCAGATGGTCAAAAATAAGTGCATCTATATGAAATTGCCTAATTCCTTTTTTAACTTTTATTTATTAATTTGATTTTTCGTCCATATACATATTTTTCCATATACACATATTAAAGTGACATATCAAAAGCAGGCCTTTTCTGCCCCATCCTGCCTCCATTCCCACCTCCTTTTTGCTCTGAGGATAGAACATTAACCAAAACAGACAGAAGAATGATGCTAAACACCAATAACAAAATGATCATTAGAAAATTTCCACATACTTAGAAACTATATAATACACATGTGAATAACCCATTAATCAAAAAGAAGCATAATGAAAATTAGAAATATTTTGATTTGACAGAACTACCATATGACCCAGCAATCCCCATCTTGGGCATATATCCAGACAAAACTTTCACTGAAAAAGATACATGCACCCCTATGTTCATCACAGTGCTATTCACAATAGCCAAGATATGGAAACAGTCTAAATGTCCACTGACAGATGAATGGATTAAGAAGATGTAGTAAATTAACAGAAATCTGTAAACCAGCTATAATGCAAAAATTAAAAAAATAAAATAAAATGGCAACCTAGAAAAATAAAAAAAAAAGAAGACGTGGTATATATACACAATGGAATACTACTAAGCCATAAAAAAGAACAAAACAATGCCATTTGCAGCAACATGGATGGAACTAGAGACTCTCATACTAAGTGAAGTAAGTCAGAAAGAGAAAGACAAATACCACATGATTTCACTTATATCTGGAATCTAACATACAGCACAAATGAACCTTTCCACAGAAAAGAAAATCATGGACATGGAGAACAGACTTGTGGTTGCCAAAGGGGAGGGAGAGGGAGTGGGATGGACTGGGAGTTTGGGGTTAATAGATGCAAACTATTGCACTTGGAATGGATAAGCAATGAGATCCTGCTGTATAGCACAGGGAACTATATCTAGACACTTGTGATGGAACATGATGGAGGATAATGTGAAAAAAAATGTATATATACATATATACACACTACTGGGTCACTTTGCTGTATAGCAGACACTGACAGAACATTGTAAATCAACTATAATGGAAAACATAAAAAGCTAAACAAATTTTTTGATTTGAATGAAAGCAAAATTCCTGCTTTAGCCACATATCTATCAAAACGAGGATACCATTAAAGTAGGTGCTTAGAGAGAAATTTATAGCTTTAAGTGTATACACTAGAAAAGAAGAAAGATTCACAATCAGTGATTTAAGCTTCCACTTTAAGAAGCCAGAAAAAGGAGTTCTCTTGTTATACAACAGGTTGAGGATCCGGCATTGTCACCACAGTGGCTTGGGTCGCTGCTATGACATGGGTTTGCGGGTTTGATCCCTGGCCTGGAAAAATTCCCCTTCCCATGTGTGTGGCCAAAAAAAAAAAAAAAAAAGCTGGAAAAGAAGAGTAAATTTGCTCAGACTGTAGAAGGAAGGAAATAATAACAATAATGGGGAGTTCCCTGGTGGCCTAGTGCTTAGGGACTCGGCACCTTCACCACTGTGGCCTGGGTTCAACCCTTCGTCTGAGAACTGAGATCCCACATTAAGCCACCACATACTGTGGCCAAAAACAAAAACAAAAAAAAAGGAAAAGAAAAAAGAAAGTAAACAAGTACGCTATGGGGGAAAAAAAATCAAAGCCAAAAGCTGGTTCTCTGAAAAGACTAATAAAATTAATAAATCCCTAATACTATCAATATCATTCCTTTGGAAATGCAAATCCAAGCCACAGGAGATATCACCTCAACCCTGTTAGAACAGCTGACTACCAAAAGACAAGAGACAAATGCTGGTGAAAATGTGGAGAAAAAGGAACACTGGTGCATGGTTGGTAGGAATGGAACAGGTGCAGCCATTATGGAAAACAGTATGGAGATTCCTCAAAACTTGAAAAACTGAACTATCACGGGAACCAGCAATCCCACTTCTCGGCATTTATATGAAGGGTATTAAATCACTATCTTGAAGAGATATCTGCACTCCCATGTTCACGGCAGCGTTATTCACAATAGCCGAGACATGGAAACAACCTGTGTCCACTGACAGATGAATGAAGAAAATATGGCATATACATACAATGGAATAGTATTCAGCCATTAAAAAGAAGGGAATTCTGGGAGTTCCCATCGTGGCACAGCGGAAACAAATCCAACTAGGAACCATGAGGTTGCGGGTTTGATCCCTGGCCTCACTCAGTGGGTTAAGGATTCAGCGTAGCTGTGAGATGTGATGTAAGTTGCAGATGTGGCTCAGATCTGGCGTTGCTGTGGTGTAGGCTGGCAGCTACAGCTCTGATCTGACCCCTAGCCTGGGTACCTCAATATGCCACGGATACAGCCCTACCCAAAAAAAAAAAAAAAAAAGAGAAGGAAATTCTGCCATTTGCAACAACACAGATAGACCTTGAGGACATAATGCTGAGTGCAGTAACTCAGAGAAAAACAAATACTGTATTTCACTTATAAGTGGAATCTTTTTTTTGTCTTTTTGCCTTATCTAGGGCCGCACCGTGGCATATGGAGGTTCCCAGGCTAGGGGTCTAACAGGAGCTGTAGCCGCCGGCCTTCACCACAGCTACAGCAACGCAGGATCTGAGCCGCGTCTGTGACCTACACCACAGCTCACGGCAACGACGGATCCTTAACCCACTGAGCGAGGCCAGGGATCGAACCCGCAACCTCATGGTTCTTAGTCGGATTCATTAACCACTGAGCCACGACGGGAACTCCTATAAGTGGAATCCTAAAACATCAAATTCATACCAACAGAGTAGAATGGTGGTTGCCAGGGCCTGAGGGATGGGGTAAATGGGATGATGTAGGTTGAAGGGTTAAAAACTTTCAGTTACAAAGTGAATACGTTCTGGGGAGCTAATGTACAGCACGGTATCTATACTTAATGACACTGTACTGTGTACTTGAGAGTGAAGCTTTAATGCTCTCATCGTAAGAACAACAAAATGATAATTATGTGAAGTGAAGGATATGTTTTTTGTTTTTTTTTTTGTCTTTTTGCCTTTTATGTGGAGTCGCACCTGCAGCATATGGAGATTCCCAGGCTAGGGGTCTAACAGGAGCTGTAGCTGCCGGCCTTCGCCACAGCCACAGCAACGCGGGATCCGAGGCGCATCTGCAACCTACACCACAGCTCACGGCAACGCCAGATCCTTAACCCACTGAGCAAGGCCAGGGATCGAACCCGCAACCTCATGGTTCTTAGTCAGGTTCGTTAACCACTGAGCCACGAAGAGAACTCCGAAGTGAAGGATATGTTAACTAAACTTATCGTGGTCAACGTTGTGCAGCTTACACATTTATCAAATCACCACATGGTACACCTTAAACTTACACACTGTTGTATGTCAAATATATTGCAATCGAGCTGAGGCGGGGGAGGAATCACCCCTTTGGAAGGTTCGACCCTGGCTGTCAGAGTATTTGGAAGCCAGGATGGGTGAGGGCTGGTACCCCCATGCCAAAACAAGGGTAGGAAAGAGGGAAGAATTAGGAATAAACTCATTCTGTCCCTTTCCTCAGCTGTCGCTAAGGTGCTTGGTCCTTCTGAGAAAGTTAAGGCCACGCAGGACTGAGGCCCACACTTCATCTGGGCACAAGCACCACGCCTGGCAGAACCATCCTAGCAATCGTCCACACCATGGCCTCCATCTCGGCGCTCGCTTGCATCTACTCTGCCCTCAACCCTGCACGACGATGAGGGGACGGTCACGGAGGATAAGATCAACGCCCTCATTCAAGCAGCAGGTGTAAAAGTTGAGCCTTTCTGGCCAGGCTTGTTTGCAAAGGCTCTGGCCAGTGTCAACATCTGGCCACTGCAGCCTCATCTGCAATGTGGGGGCTTGGTGGACCCGCCCCAGCAGCAGGTCCTGCCCTATCCAGCTGAGAAGAAGAAAGTAGGAGGAAAGAAAGAAAGAAGTCTGATGATGATATAGGCTTTGGTCTTTTTGACTAAACTTCCGTAACACATTCAATAAGAAAAAGCCGAGCTCTTAAAAAAAAGAAAAAAAAGGAATAAACTCATTCCAGCTAAGTCCAGAGTTGCAAAGACCTTCAGCTTTCAGTTCTTCCTATCAACTTAGCACCTAATACCAAGCTTGACACAGAAATAAGCATTAAATTTGTAGATATCCTCATATAAGACTCTTTGGTTCACAGGGGTACATTTTGTCCACAATTTCTTGGTCCAGAAGCTATTCGATAGAGCTTCTCCTTCATTCTCTTGAGGAACTGCAGGCTTCATGAAAATGCAACAGAAAAAAAAAAAATCTCTGTTCACTGACCAAGGGAAGGAACATGGAAGCCTGCCATCCACCCAGAGCTTTGACAAGAGCAAGTAGAAGGAAGAGCAGCAAGGAAAACACTGGAAAATACTAACAACACTAAGCTTGTGCCATACTCTGTTGTGGGTTGTAAAGGCAGACTACCCACAAGGTGGTGGAATCCCAAACCCTGAAATTAATATAGACCTGACCCAAAACCACCAAAATGCTAACGGCTCAGAAGTAAACTTGAAACTGCTCCCCTGCCCTACAGGGCTGAGCTCATAGGTCTTTCCACCAGTGTCTTTCACACTTAGTGAATGACAGTGGAAATAACAGAACAGTCTAAAAGGGGCTATAGGAGTTCCCGTCGTGGTTCAGCAGAAACGAATCCAACTAGGAACCATGAGGTTGCGGGTTCGATCTCTGGCCTCACTCAGTGGGTTAAGGATCTGGCGTTGCTGTGAGCTGTAGTGTAGGTTGCAGATGTGGCTCGGATTGTGCATTGCTGTGGCTTGGCGTAGGCCAGCAGCTGTAGCTCTGATTAGACCCCTAGCCTGGGAACCTCCACAAGCCGTGGGTGCGGCCCAAAAATGGCAAAAGACGAAAAAAATTAAAAAATAAAAAAAATAAAAGGGGCTATGAAATACATCACTTTTAGATTATGAAGGAGATAAAAGAAGGTTATGGAAACATATTGAAAAAACAGGACAAGTATATACATATAAATATTTTTAAAAACTCACATAATGGCAGAATATCTTTAGAAACCATGTATCTGATAACAGGCTTGTATCCAGAATATATAAAGACCTCTTACAGCTCAAAAATTAAGACAACTAAACCAATTTTTTAAAATAGGCAAAAAATCGAATATATTTTCTCCAAAGAACATATACAAATGACAAAAAAGTACATAAACAGATGTCTTCATAATTTATTAGGGAAATGCAAACCAAATCCAAAATGAGATACAGCTTTAAACTTCTTGGATAGTTAAGCCAAAAAATGCAGACACAGCAAGTGATAAGGAAGATGAAAGAAAGTGGACGCTTCCTGTTTTGCTGATTAGAAATGTAAAATGGTGCAGCCTCTTTGGTATTTCCTAAATATGTTGAACACAGAGCCATTATATGATGCAACACTACCATTTCTAGGTATATACCTAACAGAAATGAAAACATATGCCCACACAAGATCATGCACAAAAGAAGTGTTTATGCAAATTGATAATTGCCAAAAAAAAAAAAAATGGAAATAAGTCAAATATCCATCAGCTGATTAATGGATACAGAAAAAGTATAATCAAAAACTGAATATTGTTTCATAATGAAAAAGGAAATAAAAGTGCTGATATGCAAGAAAACACTGATGAACCTTGAAAAGATTATGCTAAGTGAAAGAAGCAAGTCACAAAAGATACCGTACTGCTTGATTCCACTTACGGGACACAGCCAGAGAACGCAAATCTATAGAGATAGAAGGTAGACCGGTGGTTGACCAAGGTGAGGATGAATCATGCTTCCCAGAGAGGGTAGATTTCCTTTGGTGGGTGATGAAAATATTCTGAGATGAAATAGGGGTGATGGTCCAATTCTGTGACTATACTAAAATATATTTTCAATGGGTAAATTTTATAGTATACAATAAATCTCAGTTATGCTATTAATTATGATAAAAATATTGGAAACAAACTGTCTCAGAAACATTAGAATATGGTTAAGAACATTTTAGTGCATTTGATCAATGATGGCTTCTCAGAACTGAATCATCAGGATAAACTGCTTCAAATGAGTATGACCTAGCTCCTGTCCCAGTTTCAGGTACCTCCCTCCAGATGATCCTTCTGTAAGCTGTCCCTGGGCAAAACTTTGAGAAATATTTTACTTGATGGAACCTTAAGCAACGGTTAAATTATGCCTATGAAATGTTTGCAATAATTTGAAAAAAGTTTCATGTTTTCATTTAAATTGAAGAGAGCAGAAGTTATGATATAAACCTACATTTTAAGTGAAAAAAAAAGTTGGTTATCACAATTTCAAATTAGGTAAGAGACTTGATCCCTGGAAAAGTTAACTGATTAAATACAGGATGATTTTTTTTGTTGTTTTAATTTTTTTATAATACCTACATTTTAGAGCCAGCATAAATTATTTTTATAATCAGAAAAAAATAAACTTTTAAAAAAGTTATTGAAGTACAGCTGATTTACAGTGTTGTATTAGTGTATGCTGTACAGCAAAATAACTCAGCCATATGTATACACATATCATTCCCATACAGATTATCACAGAAGGTTAAATAGATTTCCCTGTGCTGTCCATCAAGTCCCTATCGACCATCCATTCCATACACAAAAGTGTGCACTTGTCAATCCCACGCCCCTTCCATTCCTGCCCCTCACGTCCCCTTTGGTAACCATAAGTTTGTTTTTTAAGTCTGTGACTGTTTATGTTCTATAAATAAGTTTGTGTCTTTTTTTTTTTTTGGATTCCACATGTAAGTGATACCATATGATATTCGTCTTTGTCTGACTTAGCTGACTTAGTACAGTGGTCTCTGCATCAATGGACATTTGGGTTAACTTTTAAAATGAGAGTCCCTGGAGTTCCTGTAGTGGCGCAGCGGAAATGAATCCGACTAGGAACCATGAGGTTGCGGGTTTGATCCCTGGCTTCGCTCAGTGGGTTAAGGATCTGGCATTGCCATGAGCTGTGGTGTAGCTCACAGAGGTGGCTTGGATCCTGCGTTGCTGTGGCTGTGGTGTTGGCTGATAGCTGTAGCTCTGATTTGACCCCTAGCCTGGGAACGTCCATATGCCATGGGTGCGGCCCTAAAAAGCCAGAAAAAAAAAATCAAATAAGAGAGAGTCCAGGAGTTCCCTTCGTGGCTCAGTGGTTAATGAATCTGACTAAGAACCATGACGTTGCAGGTTCGATCCCTGGCCTTGCTCAGTGGGTTAAGGATCCGGCATTGCCGTGAGCTGTGGTGTAGGTCACAGATACGGCTCGGATCCCGCGTTGCTGTGGCTGTGGCGAAGGCTGGCGGCTACAGCTCCTGTTAGACCCCTAGCCTGGGAACCTCCACATGCCGCGGGTGCGGCTCCACATAAAGACAAAAGGACAAAAAAAAAAAAAAAAAAGAGAGAGAGAGTCCAATTTTGAACAAGCCTTCAAAAACATGAAAAATATTTATATAAAACTCCTTGAATTAATTCTTCCTATTTTCTAATATATTGTGGAAATTTATGTTTCCAAAATAATTTTAAAATATTTTGACAAAATAAATGTTAGCTAGTAAATAGAATTTTTCTGGTAGTTACAAATTTAGAATTAGTTTGTTTTCCCAGAAAACTGTGACTGATTTTATGAATGACATACATTGAAATTCCAATATTTCAATACATACTAGACTTACAATATAATTTGTCAAATATTTGGGTCTAAATAGATGTTTCTGTATCCACTCATTTGTTAAAATATGCTTCTATGTTCAAACACAGTTTTACATTTCATAATACAGAATGGATTTTTAAGTTGAATTTAAGTAAATCATACTGTATAGAAGATCTGTATCACCAAATGCCTCTATATAAACTGAATTAGTTAAAATTGGTTAAAAAACAAACTGGCAGGGGAGTTCCCGTCGTGGTGCAGTGGTTAACGAATCCGACTAGGAACCATGAGGTTGCGGGTTCGATCCCTGCCCTTGCTCAGTGGGTTAACGATCTGGCATTGCCGTGAGCTGTGGTGTAGGTTGCAGACGCTGCTCGGATCTTGCGTTGCTGTGGCTGCGGCACAGGCTGGCAGCTACAGCTCCTGTTAGACCCCTAGCCTGGGAACCTCCACATGCCGCAGGTGCGGCCATAAAATGACAAAAGGCAAAAAAAAAAAAAAAACTGGCAGAATTTGAATTAAAAAAAAAACCAAACATGAATTCTCAAATGAAAAGTACAATCATTAAAAATAAACAAGCCGAGGTTCCTCTCATGGCGCAGTGGAAACGAATATGACCAGGAACCATGAGGTTGTGGTTTCAATCCCTGGTCTCACTCAGTGGGTTATGGATCTGGTGTTGCTGTGGCTGTGGTGTAGGCTGGAAGCTGCAGCTCTGATTCGACCCCTAGCCTGGGAACCTCCATATGCCTCAGGTGCGGCCCTAAAAAGCTGAAAAAAAAAAAAAAACAAGTTGCTAATATGAGAAAAATAATGTATATATATGTATGACTGGGTCACTTTGCTGTACAGTAGAAATTAACAGAACACTGTAAACCAACTATAAAGGAAAAAATAATCATTTTAAAAAGTAGATAAACAAGTTAAGGAGTAGATTAAAAAGCAGAATAAATACCAACGAGAAGCAGTATTTAGTGAACTGGAAGAGGTCTGATAAAAAGCACTCTATGAATGCGACAGACATAAAGAGAAGAGAAAAAGGTAAGGCAGGTGGCCAAGCAGCACTCATGCTAGCCTATTGGAGCAGCTTTCATCAGAGAAGGCACATGGCGACAGCATCAGTGGCAGGCATGTGTGTCCTCTGCTGCCCATGACACTGCAGGGCAGGATGTCAGATATTCAGCATGGGATCCCAATGCTTGGGTTGTGGGGCTTTTCAGCTGCATGAGTAGGAAAGCGCTGGCGCCTTGCCTGTGTGATCAGAGGCAGGGTCACTGTCACAACATGATGCGTAGAATCTTCCATAGAGTGTGTCACAACTCTGTCTCTCCCTAACCCGCTGGCTTGATACTCCTGGCTGGTAACTCTCCCACTTGGCATGATCTGGAAGCGAAGTTCCAAGTCTTGCCAGGGCAGCTGTGAGATGGGGCAATCTGGTGGTGCGTATGCCTTGGAAATCAACAGACCCATCTCTGGCATAATTAGGGGCTGGGCTCCAAGTTTTGTGGTTGGACAAGGGCTGTCTGCCCAAGTGGACCATCACCAGTTTGGGCGAAGCTTTGCCAGAGGCCCAGTCCTCTTCTGAGCAGACAGCCCACAGGACTCAGTCAGTCTTGAATGAGTGAATATCACCCTCTACGGTGTTTCCATTGTAACTCAATGGAAACGAATCCAACTAGTGTATCCATGAGGATGTGGGTTCAATCCCTGGCCTCACTCAGTGAGTTAAGGATCCAGCATTGTAGTGAACTGTGGTGTAGGTCACAGACATGGCTCAGATCCCACGTGGCTGTAGCGGTGGCCAGCAGCTGCAGCTCTGATTCGACCCTTAGCCTGGGAACTTGCATATGCTTCACGTGGGACTCTAAAAAGCAAAATCACCCTTCAGCACATAAGAAACAATTATATGAGACCATCCAACAAACTTCATGTAAGAGTTCCAGAAGAAGAGAACAGAAAGAAGAGAAAGGAACAGTACTGAAAGAGAAAAAGGTTGAAAGTTTCCAAAACTGATTGAAGACGGACATGCATCCCAGGCCAGATACATCAAAACAAGTCTACATCTCAAGGTTTCACAGTCAAACTACAGAATATTGAAGACAAAAGCAAAATCTTAAGAGCAACCACAGAAAACCAAGATATCTTGATAACCAAGACAACAGAGAAATCACAATGGCTTAACAGGAGACTGCTGTGCTGACCAGTCTCCACGGAGGCAGCCCCAAATTTCCCCCTCCCTGCGGGCACAGGGTGCTTCTCACCACAAGAGCTGCCACTTGCTTGGGGCAGGCCCTCTAAGCGCTCTAACCAACAGGATGCAGAGGAAATGACATCTGAGACTTCTGAGCCCAAGCCTTCGAGGGATGGGCAAATGACACGTTTTTCTTCCTGCAAGTCTTTTTTTGGGACACCATTCTTCAAAACTCAGCCACCAGAGGTCCCACAGTGGCACACAACAGGATCGGTGGCGGCTCTCTGCAGCACCAGGACGCAGATTCGATCCCCTACCTGGCACAGTGGGTCAAAGGATCAGACACTGCCACAGTTGTGGTGCAGGTCACAACTGAGGCTTGGATATGATCCCTGGCCTGGGAAATCCATATGCCGTGAGGTGGCCAAAAAGGGAAAATAAAATTGAGCCACCAAGCGAGGAGAAGCCCAAGCCGCACAGAGTACCACCTGAATGAGAACTGAAGGGCAACAATTAGCAGCCCCAGGTTAATTGCACACAGGAGCGAGAACAGCCAGTATCAACTGGCAGACACGGGTGTAGTCATCTTTGATGTGCCAGTTGAACCGAGTTCTCAAGTGACAGCAGCCCCAGCCAACATCAAAAGGAAAAACCACCCAACTAATAGCAGGCAAACTACAGAATCCTGAGAGAGAATAAAACGGCTTGAGTTTTCAGGCACTACGTTTGAAGGAGGTTTTTTAAGCATCAACTGACAATTTAAGACATTTCTCAGCTGCAATTTCAGAAGACAATGGAAAAAATATCTTTAAAGTGCTGAGGGAAATAATGCCCACTCAAAATCCTAAAATAGGCTTTACTTTCATTTTTAGACAAACAATGAAAATTCACTGTTTAGAATCTCTCACAGAAAAAAAAATATTATACACACAATCGACAGAGAGTAGAAATAACTGTAAGCAATGAAATTTACAAATATGTTGTAAAATCTAAACAAGTACTGACTTGGTGAAAATGAGATACAACCACAATATTAAATAATAGCTGATCTAGTTAACTACTATAATATCTGTTTCGGTGTTTCAAATTTCTGCTTAATAAAACACTAGCACACATTTTAGCATTTGGGGATTGGATTAAGATGGTGGAATAGAAGGACTGGAGCTCAACTTCTCTCCCAAAAAACAACAGAACTACAACCAAATGCCGAGCAGCCTTCAACCAAATGGACTATAAACTTCCAAAAAAGATATTCTACTCCAGAAGACAAAGAGGAAACCACATCAAGAGGTAGGAGGGCGATTACGCGATAGAAGCAACCCCATACCTCCCGGGTGGGAAGCCCCACAGACTGGAAAGTAACTGCATCACAGAGACTCAGCTACAGGACTGAGAGTTCTGAGCCCCACGTCAAAACCCCACGTCTGGTGATCGGGCATAGAGAGAAAGAGCCCCCGGAGCATCTGGCATTGAAGGCCAGCGGGGTTTGTGTGCAGGAGCTCCACAGGACTGGGGGAAACAGAGACCCCAACCTTGAAAGGCACACACAGACTTTCACGTGCACTGGGTCCCAGGGCAAAGCAGTCTCCATAGGAATCCGGGTGGAACCTGACTGCAATTCTTGGAGGATCTCCTGGGAAAACAGGGGTGACTGTGGCTTGTTGTGGGGGAAGGGCATTGGAGGGGAAGCTCTCGAGAACACTCAACAGCCTGCATTTCTCTGGAGGTGGCCATTTCTGGGAAAATCTGGTCCCTCCCATCAGCGCTGAGAAGCCCCAGGCCAAACATTAATCCAGGTGGTACCACGGTCCCACCCATCAGTAAACAGGCTGCCTAAAGACCCCTCAGGCACACAGCCAGCCTCTAATCCCATCCAGAGACAAAGCCCAGCCAACCAAAGGGATAGGAATCAACCCCACCTACCAGTGGGCAGGCATCAGTCCCTCCCATCAGGAAGCCTACAGCAAGCCCCCTCCATACAAACTTTAGCCACAGGGGAGGCAAACACCAGAACTAAGAGAGGCTACAACTCTATTGTCTATAAAAAGGTCACCACACCAAAAACCTATAAAAATGAAAAGACAGAAAACTATAACTCAGATAAGGGAGAAAGAGAAAAGCCCAGAAAAACAGCTCAGTGATGAGATTATCAGCTTCCCAGAAAGAGACTTTAGACTGTTGATGCTGAAGATGATGCAAGACATTGGAAATAAACTGAAAGCAAAGATTGATCATTTACAGGAAACACTGAGCAGAGAAATACAAGCTGTAAAAATTAAACAACAAGAGATGCAAAATATAATAACTGAAATAAAAAATTCATTAGAAGCAGCCAACAGTAGAATACAGGAGGCAGAAGAACGAATCAGTGAGGTGGAGGACAGATTAGTGGAAATCACTAATGCAGAAGAGAAAAGAGATAAAAGATTGAAAGGAAATGAGCTGAGTCTCAGAGAACTCTGGGATAATGTTAAACGCACCAACATCCGTATTATAGGG
>PVHT021183543.1:36719033-36767721 GCA_004024745.2 Catagonus wagneri
GGGAATGCAAATTGGTGCAACCACTGTGGAAAACAGTATGGAGATTCCTCAGAAAACTCAAAATAGAATTACCATTTGATCCAGCAATCCTACTCCTGGGCATCTATCCAGAGAAATCCATGACTCGAAAAGACACATGTACTCCAGTGTTCATTGAAGCACTATATGCAATAGCCAGGTCATGGAAACAACCTAAATGGCCATCGACAGAGCAGTGGATAGGGAAGATATGGTACATACACACAATGGAATATTACTCAGCCATTAAAAGGAACGAATGACCAACATTTATAGCAACATGGATGGACCTAGAAATTATCATGCGAAGTGGAACCAGTCAGACAATTAGATGGTAACACCCAATGCTACCGTTTACATGTGGAAACTAAAAAGACACCATGAACTTATTGGCAGAACAGAGAATGACTCACAGACTTTGGAAAACCTTGGTTTTTCAAATAAGACAATCTGGGGGGTGGGGGGATGCACTGTGTGTTTGGGATGCAAATCCTATCAAATTGACTTGTGATGATTTATATACACCTATAATTGAAATAAAATCCATTATGAAGGAAAAAAAATAAACATTTAGCATTCATATTTAAAAGCTGAGAAGCATCTTCTAGACATCATCCTAATTGAGCCTTGACACTACAACAGCTATAATGCTATTAATTTTACATGTATTACACCATTCAATCCTCAGAGCATCTCTATGAGATAAGAAACTGAGCTTGGAAATATTTAATAACAGATACAGATATACAGCTATATGGAGCCAGCAATATGGAATTAGTAATTTAACTGAATTTTAATTTGAGGCTTTATTTTCCTTTTATAATATTTCCTTAAAATATATGCACAAGTTATTTTGCTTTATCTTGGGCAGATCTGTATGTGTATGTGTGTATTTGCGTTTTACTAAACCCAAAATACATTAGAAGTAAAGGGAAAAAAAAAAAAAAACACTAGCACAGAGAAAGTCCTTTAGGAGAAAAGAAGAAAAGTCCTTTAGGAGAAAGCCCTAAAGGACCAGCGTGTGTGGAAGCATCCTTTATACAGTCATTCTTTTGGGAGGCGGGATCTGCAGACGGCTGGAGCCAGGACCCTCGGATGCAGTAACTGAAGGTTTGACTATGCTCACTGTTGACTAGTTCTTCCTTTCTCCTTCCCCGCCACCTCTCACGGGTGACCCTCCCACGCTTCCACACCTGAGAATGTCTCAGACCCAGTCACCAAAGGATAAAGAAGCAATGTTTATAAGAAAACAAAAGAGGGCAGTCATGCAAAAGAACTTGCTCCTGGCCTTCACCCAGGTGCCGCATTTGCTGCCTGCTTCCTCTTTACTTTTACCTGCTTTGTCATAATCAAGACATACAAGGAGAATAATAATCATTTTTAACATTAAGGACCACGTTTTGCCCAAAAGGCATCTTACAGAAGACTCAAGCAAGAAACACCCACGACCGTATGAACTATTAATTTTCTCCCCCATCTCATCCTTAACGTGCAAATTTTCAATCACCTACTTTAAGTTTTTGGTAGTGTCCCAAACTGAAAGAGTTTCTTAAAGAGTAGAAAAAAAGTTCAGGGCTTCAATTTTTAATTAACATACAACACCGTTATATTAGAAAGTGATTAACCACTTTAAAGGAGACTATTAAGCATTACTTACTTTTACAGCAAATTTCTTTGATGCCATGGCTTGCCAATTCCGGAGTAATTACAGCCCTTTAACAGAAGAAAAAAGATATAAGTGAGTATATCAAAATCTCTTTCTATTCAGATATTACATAGGAGAGGTGGCTGAATAATCTAATATCAACAGGTATTTTTACAAGGTGAATATTCACTTATAACGGGTCTTAGCAAAAATATGACATTAAACTAGCAATTTAAAAACTGCTCACAAAGAAAAGCACAGGCCCAGAGACAGTCTACTAAATGTTTAAAGGAGAATTAATCCCAATCCTTCAGACTCTTTCAAAGAAGCGTAAGCAAAACTTCTCAAATCATTCTAAAAGGCTAGTATTATCCTGATACCAATACCAAACAGAAACATCAAAAGAAAGGAAAACTACACACCAGCATTGAACAAAATACTATAAACCAAGTCTAGTAACATATAAAAAATATTATATACCATGACCACATTAGATTTATCCTAGGTATATAAAGTTGGTTTAACATCTGAAAATTAATCAATATAATACACTGATACACTGTAATAATAGAATAAAATAAAATCACATAGTCATCTCAAATTTAGAAGAAAAAAACTAACAAAATCTAACACTTCTCTGTGTTTTATTTATTTATTTATTTATTTATTTATTTATTTATTTACTGGCCTTGCCCATAACACACGGAAGTTCCCAGGCCAGGGATCAAACCTGAGCCACAGCAGTGACAACAACAGATCCCTTAATTCCTAGGCCACCAGGGAGCTCCCAAACACTTCTTTAGATTAAAAAAAAAAAAAAAAACCCGGGAGTTCCTGTTGTGGCACAGGGAAAACAAATCTCACTACGAACCATGAGGTTGTGGGTCTGCTCCCTGGCCTCGCTCAGCTGGTTAAGGATCCAGCGTTGCTGTGAGCTGTGGTGTAGGTCGCAGGAGCGGTCCGGATCTGGCATTGCTGTGGCTGTGGTGTAGGCCGGCAACTGCAGCTCCGAACTGACCCCTACCCTGTGAACCTCCACAGGTGTGCCCCCTCACCGACCAAAAATAAATAAATAAATAAATAAATGAATATAAAAAAACCAAAACACCCGGAATAGAAGGAAGCATCCTCAAGCTGATAAAGAGCATCCAGCCCAAAAAAAAAAAACCACAGCTAAAATCCTACTGAATGATGAAAGACTGAATGCTTTCTCCTCAAAGAAGAAAAGACAGTGATGTCTGCGTCTGCTCTTGCCACTTCCCATCAACACTGTCTCAGAGGTTCTAGCAGAGTAATTGGGAAGAACAAGAAATAAAAGGTATTCAAACAGGGGAGAAAAAGACGAAATTATCTCTATTCACAAATATATATACTTTGGCCACACCTACACCATGTGGAAGTTCCCAGGCCAGGGATTAAACCTGTGCCACAGCAGCGACCTGAACCACTGCAGTGACAGTGCCAGATCCTTAATCTGCTGTGCCACAAGAGAATTCAAATGACATGGGTTTTTTTTTTGTTTTTTTTTTTTTTGGTCTTTTGTCTTTTTAGGTCCACACCTGCAGCAGATGGAGGTTCCCAGGCAGGGAGTCTAATCGGAGCTGTAGCTGCCGGCCACACCCACAGCCACACCAGATCCAAGCCACGTCTGCGACCTACACCACAGCTCACAGCAATGCTAGATCCCTAACCCACTGAGCGAGGCCAGGAATCAAACCCGCAACCTCATGGTTCCTAGTCAGATTCGTTTCTGCTCTGCCACGACGGGAACTCCAAAAATCCTAAAGATTTCCTTTTTCTTTTTTTTCTATTTTTTTTTTTTTTTTTTTTTTTTTTTTTTTTTTTTTTTTTTTTTTTTTTTTTTTTTTTTTTTTTGCTTTTTAGGGCCACACCTACAGCATATGGAGGTTTCCAGGCTAGGGGTCCAATTGGAGCTACAGCTGCTGACCTACGCCACAGCCGCAGCAACACTAGATCTGAACTACGTCTGTGACCTACACCAAAGCTCTGGGCAACAGATCCTGAACCCACTGAGCAAAGCCAGGGATTGAACCCACAACCTCAGGGTTCCTAGTCGGATTCACTTCCACTGCACCACAACGGGAACTCCCCAAAATTCCTAAATAATTTTTTTAAAAAATCTATTAGAATTATGAAGCAAGGTTGTAAGATATAAATATATTTTCAAAAATCAACTACATTTCTATACACTGGCAATGAGTAATCCTGAAATGAAATTAAGGAAACAATTCTGTTTACAATAGCCTGAGAACGAATACTTAGGAAAAAAATTTTACCAAAAGGATCCCACAAGATTTCTACACCATAAAACATAAAATATTATTGAAAGAAATCAAAAACTTAAGTAAATGGACAGATATCCCATGTTCATGGATTGGCACACCTGATAATTTTGTTAAGGTAGCCATACTCCCCAAATTGATCTGTAACACAGTCTCTATCAAAATCTCAGCTGAGGGAGTTCCCATCATGGCTCAGCAGAAACAAATCTGACTAGCATCCATGAGGACACAGGTTTGATCCCTGGTCCCACTCAGTGGGTTAAGAATCCACTGGCTTGGATCTGGTGTTGCTGTGGCTATGGCTGGCAGCTATATCTCTGATTCCACTCCTAGCCTGGGAACTTCCATATGCCACAGGTGTGGCCCTAAAAAAAAAAAAAAAAACTCAGCTGACATCCTTATAGAAATTGACACTCTTATCCTAAAATTCATATGAGAATACAAGACATCTGGAGCAGCTAAAATAATCTTGAAAAAGAATAGCAAGACTGAAGAATTCATACTTCCCACCCTATCTGAAAACTTCCCTCAAAGCTAGAGTAACCTACTGTAGTACTGGCATGAAGATAGATACACAGATCAATGAAATAATATTGGGAGTCCAGAAACAGACCATTACATTTATGTTCAGGTGATTTTTAATCAATGTATCGTGGCAATTTAATGGGATAACAACAGTCCTTCCAATAAATGGTGTTGGCAGTTACTGTTGTGGCGCAGCAGAAACGAATCTGACTAGGAACCATGATGTTGTGGGTTCGATCCCTGACCTCACTCAGCGGGTTAAGGATCCGGCGTTGCTGTGAGCTATGGCACAGGTCGCAGACGAGGCTCAGATGCGGCTCAGATGTGGTGTTACTGTGGCTGGGGTGTAGGCCAGTGGCTACAGCTCCGATTTGACCCCTAGCCCAGGAACCTCCATATGCTGCAGGTGTGGCCTTATAAAGCAAAAAAAAGGAAAAAAATGGTGCTGGGACAACTGGACATGCACATGCAAAAGAATAAAGTTGGACCCTCTACATCACACTATATACAAAAATTAACTCAAAATGGATCAAAGACCTAAATGTAAGAGGTAAAATTATAAACTCTTAGAAGAAAACATAAGATATAAATTTTTGTTACCTTGTACAATCCAAGAGTTTCTTAGATATGATACCAAAGGCACAAGTGACAAAAGAAAAAATTGGTAAAACAGATTTCATCAAAATTTGAAACTTCAGTGCTTTATATTTTAAACTCCAGATACTATCAAGAACTTGAAAACACAACCCACAGAATGGGAGAAAATACCTGCAAATCATACATCAAATAAGGGACTCCTGTCCATAATTTACAAAGAACTCTTAAAACTAAACAACAGAAATTCTTAAAAACAAAAATCAAAAAAAAAGAAAGAAAGAAAAACAATAGGAGTTCCTGCCATGGCTCAGTGGAAATGAATCCAGCTAGTATCCACAAGAACAAGGGTTCGATCCCTGGCCTAGCTCAGTGGGTTAAGCATCTGGTGTTGCCATGAACTGTGGTGTACGTCACAGAAGCATCTTGGATCCCACATTGCTGTGGCTGTGGCACAGGCCAGCAGCTATAGCTCTGATTATACCCCTTGCCTGGGAACTTCCATACGCTGTGGGTGCGGCCCTGAAGAGACAAAAAATAAATAAAATAAAATAAATAAAACTCAACAAAAAGATGAATCATCCAACTGTAAAATGGACAAAGGATGTGAACAGACATTTCTCCGAGGAAGATATCCAAATGGCCAATAAGCTTTTGAAGAGATGCTCAAAATTACTAGTCATCAAGGAACTACAAATCAAAACCACAATGAAATACTACTTTATATTATTATTATTATTATTATTATTATTATTATTATTTTGCCTTTTTTAGGGCCGTATTCACAGCATATGGAAGTTCCCAGGCTAGGGATCAAATTAGAGCCACAGCTGCCTGCCTATACCACAGCCACATCATCAGACCCGAGCTGTGTCTTCAGCCTACACCACAGCTCACAGCAGTGCTGGATCCTTAACCCACTGAGCAAGGCCAGGGATCGAACCTGCAAGCTCATGGTTCCTAGTCAGATTCGTTTCCACTGAGCCACAATGGGAACTCCAATGAAATACAACTTTATACCCACTAGTATGACTAAAATAAAAAAGACAATAACAATAATAATGTCAAATACGTGAATAGATCAAGGTTGGTGAGAATGTAAAATGGTACACACACTTTGGAAAACAATTCCGCAGTTCTTCAAAAAGCTAAAACATATTTGCCACATGGTCCAACATTGGACATCAGCGGCACTCCTGGCTCTCCGGCCTTTGGACTTGGACTCAATCACACTACCGGCTTTTCTGGGTCTCCAGTTTGCAAACAGCAGGTCATGGGGCTTCTTGGCCTCCATAACCACATGAGCCAACTCCTTTAATAAATATACATGGATATACATGTAAATGTGGGTGTGTGGGGGTGATTTCTATTGCTTCTGTTTCTCCGGATCAGCTTGACTAACTCCTCTACTTTGCTAGCCTCTCTGAATAGGAGACTGAAAACTCCTTATTCCCCCCTTAGGTATGTACCAAGAAAAATAAAAACATTTCTGTGATTAACCTATATGGGAAAAGAATCTGAAAAAGAATGGATGTGTATGTATGTACAACTAAATCACTTTGTTGTACAGCAGAAACTATCATAACATTGTAAACTATTTCTTAATAAAACTTTTGAAGACAAAAAAAATTTTTAAGTAAAAACATATGTCCACACATTTATATAGGAATGTTCACAGCAGCATTATTTATAATAACCAAAAAAATGGACACAACCCAGATGACCCTCAAATGATGAATGGGTAAACAAACTGTGATATATACATACAATGGAATATTATTTGTCAGTAAAAAGAAATCAAGTTCTTATACTCCCCTTTTCTGAGCTCAGCCAGGCAACTGCCCTTTGCCACCTTGCAGAAGCCTTGAGAACTCTTTTCTAGAGATGGTAAGATAGAGGATCTCTGGTCTGGAAAACACCAGGCACAGAATAAAGTGGAGAGTATACCATTGGAAAAAAAAAGAGAAATTAAGGGGCAGCCCACAGGCCCCTTGTGATGGTAAGTTTTACGTGTCAATTTGTCTGGGCTAAGGGATGCCGAGATAACTAGTAAAACCTTATTTCAGGTGTGTCTGTGAGGATGCTTCTGGAAGAGATACTGAGTAAAGCAGATGGCCCTCCCCAAGGTGACTGAGCATCCTTCAATCCACTGGGGGCCCAAATAGGATAAAAAGGTGGAGGCAGGGCGAATTCGAGATCTGACTGGGGACCTCCATCTTCTCCTGCCCTTGGACATCAGCGGCACTCCTGGCTCTCCGGCCTTTGGACTTGGACTCAATCACACTACCGGCTTTTCTGGGTCTCCAGTTTGCAAACAGCAGGTCATGGGGCTTCTTGGCCTCCATAACCACATGAGCCAACTCCTTTAATAAATATACATGGATATACATGTAAATGTGGGTGTGTGGGGGTGATTTCTATTGCTTCTGTTTCTCCGGATCAGCTTGACTAACTCCTCTACTTTGCTAGCCTCTCTGAATAGGAGACTGAAAACTCCTTATTCAGGGAATTGGATCTAAAAGTACTGACATCAGGGGTTCCCCAAGCAAACAGCCAAGACAGATGGTTCTGTTGTGAAGGCCACACCCACAAGCCCCACATCTGTGTGCAGAACTAACTTACATATTTTTAGTGTCCCATTTTCAAATACACATAAACAACCAGGAATCACCTACCACGTAAGGAAAGAGTCTACCATAAAAGAAAACAAAACAAACAAGGAAAAAAAAAAAAAAGAACTACTTGGCTGAATCTAGTCTATGCAAGGAAAAAGAAATATATTTTTTAAGATACTAACACTAATAGCAGTGAGATAGGTGATACGGCATCCATAAAGCAACTAATAACTCTTTAAAAAGGACCTTTTGGAAAACAACCAATTAAAAATGAGGGCCGAAATAAAAAACTTAATAGAAGGTCTAGAGGATCAAGTTAAGTCACCCAGAAACTTCAGCAAAAAGACGAAAAATAAGAGAATAAGTTAAAAATTAAAGGATCAGTGTAGGAGAACCAACACATAAAAACTGGGATAGAAGCAGACCCATATTACGGCATATATCACAGTAAAATTTCAGGCACTGATGACAAAACAATCTTAAAGTAGGTGAGAAGGTGACTTGAGTGGGGGTGAATTGGGAGAAGGGGGGTGATAAGAAACTATTTGACTCCAATCTACCCAAAGCAACTCTAAAAGCTAAAAGGCAATAGAGGGAGTTCCTGCTGTGGCTCAGTGGGTTAAGAACCCAACTAGTATCCATAAGCATACAGGTTTGCTCTCTGGCCTCACTCAGTGGATTAAGGATCTGGCATTGCCGTGAGCTGTGGTGTAGGTTGCAGATTCGGCTCAGATGCCGCATTGCTGTGACAGTGGTGTAGGCTGGCAGCTGCAGCTCTGATTCGACCCCTAGCCCAGGAACTTCCATATGCTGCAGATGAGGCCCTAAAAAGAGAGAAAAAAAAAGCCATGGAAAAAATATCCTCAAATATATGAAGAAAACTGTTTTCAAACTCTAGCTGCATTTAAACACAAGGTGGGGGGACATTTTCAGATGCAAGGTCTTAAAAAATATATGTCCCATGCATCCTTTCTCAGGAAGCTACTAAAGATGTTTCACCAAAATGAGGAAACTGACCGCCCAAAAAAGGGAAGATACAGGAAAAAAGAAAGCTGAGATAGGCAAAAGGCAGAGGAAATTTTAGGATCTGGTGAAAGCAGATCCCCGCATGAGACTCGGGGGCTAGACAAGCAGTGAACCATCAGCATAGGACAGAGAAGGTTGTGAGGCTTCAGGAAGCGTCTGGGTGCAGGCAAATGAATTTTCGACAACCAGTGCAGAACAGGAGACTGAATTAGGACAGGAGCCTGGAGAGCTAAGTAGCTGAATACCAACAAGGAAGTTACTGATTCCAGTATAAAGAAAAATTAGGCAGACAATAAAGAGTTCTTCATACACAGCTCAGTTACCACAAGGATTTACAGTCATGACAACAAACACTACATCTTGACCTAAACAATATTATGTTTTTTGGAGTTCCTGTCGTGGTGCAGCAAAAACGAATCCGACTAGGAACCATGAGGTTGCGGGTTGGATCTCTGGTCTCTCTCAGTGGGTTAATGATCCGGCATTGCCGTTAGCCGTGGTGTTGGTCACAGATGTGGCTCCAATCTGGCATTGCTGAGGCTGTGGCATAGGCCGGCAGCTGTAGCTCCGACTGGACCCCTAGTCTGGGAAACTCCATGTGCCATGGGTTCAACTCTAAAAAAGCAAAAACAAAACAAAAAAAACCAAAAAACCAATATTATGTTTTCAACAAAATTAGGAAGATGGGGAAAGTGTGTATATGTATCTGCTAGACACAAAGGGGTTAAAAGGGAGCTCCCTTTAATATGAATGGAATGTTTCAGAAGCAAAGCCTAAAGCCAATAACAATAACAATTATCACCACCACCATGATAAGAATAAGAAAAAGGCACTAATACAGAAAGAAGCTTAGTGATAAGGATCCTACTCCTTTTTCTTTTCTTTTTAGCTCTGCACTTGCAGCATACGGAAGTTCACAGGCTAGGGGTTGACTGGAGCTGCAGCTGCCAGCCTATAACCACAGCCACAGTAAAGCCAGAGCCGCATCTGCGACCTATGCTGCAGCTTGCAGCAATGCCGGATCCTTAACCCACTGAGTGAGACCAGGAAATGAACCCATATCCTCATGGATAAGAGTCCGATTCTTAACCCTCTGAGCCGCAACGGGAATTCTGGACCCAATAAGCGTTAAACGCTGGTCTATCCTAAAGAGCAAGCGGAAGAGAGCTGCTACAGAGGAAGGAAAGAATGGGAAGGATGCCATAACTCACAAGCCGTATATGTGGAACTATCTGCCTGGTTAGATCGTGTGCACAGATGCTTTCAGAGCAGCACTGCCCAACAGAAATATAATGCCACAGATGGAACTTCAAATTTCCTGGCGTCCCCGATGTGGCTCAGCAGGTTAAGAATCCGACTAGCATCCATGAAGATGTGGGTCCGATTCAACCCCTAACCCAGGAACTTCCATGTGCCACAGGTGCAGCCCTAAAAAAAGAAAGCAAAAATAATAATAAAATTTCTGAAAGCTGCAGAAAAGGTAAACAGAAACAGGCGAAATTAACTTTAATATATCTTACTTAACCCAACAAATCCATCATATTATCATTTCAGCATGTAATTAGTTCAGAAATATTTACATTCTGGGAGTTCCCTGGTGGCTCAGTGGATTAAGGATCTGGCATTGCCACGGCTGTGGCTCAGGTCACTGCTGTGGTTCACGTTTGATCCCTGGCCTGGGAACTTTTGCATGCTGTGGGTGTGGCCAAAACACATTTACTTTCTTGGTGTTTTAACTAAGTTTCAAATCAGGTATCTATTTTGTTTCCCCCGCACCCCAATCTGTACTGACCACATGCCAAGTGCTCCATAGGTGACTTGTAGTTAGTGGCTACCATAATGGACAGCACAGTTTAAGGGGTTTGGGTTTTATTATAAGAAAATAACTTATTATACAAACAGCTCATACAACAACAACAACAAACAATCCAACTGGCAGAAGACCTAAACAGACACTTCTCCAAAAAAGACATACAGATGACCAAGAGGTACATGAAAAGATGCTCAACGTCACTAATTATTAGAGAAACACAAATCGAAACTACAACAAGGTATCACTTTACACAGGTCAGGCTGGCCATCACTAAAAATTCTACAAATGATAAATGCCAGAGAGGGTATAGAGAAAAGGGAACCCTCCTACACTGTTGGTGGAAATGTAAATTGGTGTAGCCACTATGGAAAACAAACAGTATGGAGATTTCACAACAAACTAAAACTAGAGTTACCCTATAATCCGTCAATCCCTGGGCATCTTTCCAGGCGTCTATTCAGACAAAATTAAAATTCAAAAAGATACATGCACCCCTATGTTCACAGCAGCATGATTTACAACAGCCAAGATATGTAAACACCCTAAATGTCCATCAACAGATAAATAAAGATTTTATACACACACACACACCATGAAATATAATTCGGCCATAATAAAGAATGAAACAATGCAATTTGTAGCAACATGGATAGACCTAGAGATTATCATGCTAAGTGATGTAAGCCAGAAAGAAAAAGACAAATACCATATGATATCATCTGTATATGGTATATAAAATATGACACAAATGAAGTTATCTGCAAAACAGAAGCAGACTCATAGACATCGAGAACAGACCTGTCGTTGCTGGGGCAGGGACGGATGGACTGGGAACTTGGGATTAGCAGACGCAAACTATTACATATGGAAAGGGTAAGCAACAAGGCCTTCCCGTATGGCAAAGGGAATTATATTCAATACCTGCAATAAACAATAATAGAAAAGGAAAAAAACCATAATGGAAAAGAAAAAATGGATTATTTCTGAATTCCAGATTCCTTTATTTATAAAATAGGGATAGTAATAGCTAACGCAAAATTACCAAAGGGCTAAGAATACGAAAACCCTCAATATGATCATTTAAAAACCCTAGGCCTTGCATAAGTGTTAACAGTTACGATTACTTTGTCAATTTTTTTTTAATCTGATGAATTTAATGATCTTTTTAAAAAAAAAATCTGATAACCTTTTTTTAAATTCACACTTTTTTTTGCTGCAATGTACAGCACCTTAATGTGGGATCTCAGTTCCCAGATCAAGGATTGAACCTGGCCTGCAGCAGTGAAAGCGCTGAATCCTAACCGCTAGACACGAAGGAACTTCCCCCAGCAAAAATCTGGTAATCTTTTAAAAATTTTTCTTTATCACTATACCTGTGGCATATGGAAGTTCCCAAGCTAGGGAAAAGAATTTGAGCCACAGCTACGACCTACATCACAGCCGCAGTAATGCTGGATCCTTTAACCCACTGCACTGGGTTAGGGATCGAACCTGTGCCTCTACAGCAATCCTAGCCACTGCAGTCAGATCCTTAACCCATTGCACCATAGCAGGAACTCCATTATAACATGTGATTCAAAATTTTTTTTTGTCGTCTTTTTAGGCGCGCACCCACAGCATATGGAGGTTCCCCAGCTAGGGGTCCAACAGGAGCTGAAACTACTGGCCTACACCACAGCCACAGCAATGTGGGATTGGAGCCGTATCTGCAACCTACACCACAGCATACAGCAATGCCAGATCCATAAGTCACTTAGCAAGGCCAAGGAAAAAACCCGTATCCTCACAGAGGCAATGTTGGGTCCCTAACCTGCTGAGCCACAGTGGGAACTCCAGAAAAAAATTTTTTCGTTTTGTCTTTTATGGCCGCACCCATGGCATATGGAGGTTCCCAGGCTAGAAGTCAAATCGTAGCTGCAGCCACTGACCTATACCACAGCCACAGCAATGCCAGGTCCTTAACCCACTGTGCAAGGCCAGGGATCGAACCTGCATCCTCATGGATACTAGTCAGATTCGTTTCCGCTGAGCCACAATGGGAACGCCTAGAGATTTTTTTAATAATGTTCACCTTAGAAAGCCCATTTAGACAGACGTGTAAGTGGAAAAATTAAGTTTCTAGACAGTTAGGAACACGTGTTTGCAAACAACATTTATAAAGGTTGTTCTGAAAACTTTAGATTTTTAAATTATATTATTTGAGCCTGATGAACAGCCAGCCAATCCCCTTAAATATACTGAGTTGGGCTTAAAAAATTTCTGCTAAGAATTTAGGGAGTCCCTTACTGGGGATGCTTAGAGGGGACTCAAGTGGTTCTAGATGGAGAAAAGGGGGAGAAGAGCTATGCTGCAAGTACCCAACCAAAGCAGAAGCATGTGTGATCTAGTCATTTTTCATTATGTCCTCCCATTCCCGAAGGACAGGTGGACCACATAGAAGGCTGCAGCAAGGCTTTAAGACCATATCTGCCGATGGACAGATTATGAGCCATGTTACAGTGAAGGTTTTATATATATATAAAATATACACACGCACACACACACACATATATATATATATATATATTTTTTTTTTTTTTGCCTTTTTGCCTTTTCTCAGGCCGCACTCGCAGCATATGGAGGTTCCCAGGCTAGGGCTCTAATCCGAGCTGTAGCTGCTGGCCTACACCACAGCCACAGCAACACGGGATCCGAGCCGCGTCTGTAACCTACACCACAGCTCACGGCAACGCCAGATCCTTAACCCACTGAGCAAGGCCAGGGATCGTACCCACAACCTCATGGTTCTTAGTTGGATTCGTTAACCACTGAGCCACAAAGGGAACTCCGTGAAGGTTATATTTTTGACCCACAAAAAGGTTCTGGTCGTTTTTTTAAATTCTCATTTTTTTTTTTTACGTTGGTAAAGCAAGAGCAGCTACAACTACCTTTTAAGGTTTGGATTCTTTGAAAAACATCATTGAAACCCAATCTCAAAAATACCGCCTGTGAGGAGTTCCCGTCGTGGCTCAGTGGTTAACGAATCCGACTAAGAACCATGAGGTTGCGGGTTCGATCCCTGGCCTTGCCCAGTGGGTTAAGGATCCGGCGTTGCCGTGAGCTGTGGTGTAGGCTGCAGACATGGCTCGGATCCCGCATTGCTGTGGCTGTGGCAAAGGCCGGCAGCTACAGCTCCTGTTAGACCCCTAGCCTGGGAACCTCCACATGCCGCGGAGAATCTAGAACTGTGAGAATCTAGAACTGAAAAGCATATTTTTATATGAAATATGGTCTCTCATGTTAAACAGGGTACGTGAAAAAAAAAAAGCTGTATAATACATTTAGCATGCTTTTAACCCATTTTTAATACCACGTGGCATTCTGCCTCTCAGTTTTTTCACTTGTTCCACACTGTTTGCAGTCTCAAAAGTAACAATTTCAGGACTAAAAGACACCCTAGGGACCATCTACTCTCAGGCCTGACATCTATTCCCCTAACAAGAACTTGGGGGACCCAGCCAGGGTCTTGCAGCTGAAGGCCAAGGGCAGGAGAAGAGTCGGGTCAGCTCACCAAGGGCAAAGTAGCACCATCTGTCCCCTGCAGCAGTGCCAAGGTCGTATGTTAACTAGGCTGTCAACGTAGTTGGGGTCCCTCTCTCGGCCCCCAGCCAAGACACAAGTTCCCAACACAGGACATGACTTCAGAGAAAGCTACATGAGTGGGGGTTCTCTCCTGCTAATCAAAGAAAGAGAGAGAGGAAAAGGCAGAGGCGGAAAGGGGAGGGAGGGGAGGAAGGAGGATGGGAAATAATGAGGGAAGAAGGAGGAAAGGAAGGAACTAGGGAGGGACTAAGGCAAGGTAAATGCGGTTTGTTTGTTTGTTTTTTTTTTTTGTCTTTTTAGGGCCACACCCTCAGCATATGAAAGTTCCCAGGCTAGGGGTCTAATGAGAACTGCAGCTGCCGGTCTACACAACAGCCTCAGCAATGTGTGATCCCAGCCGTGTCTGCGACCTACGCTGCACTCCACGGCAACACCAGATCCTCAACCCACTGAGCAGGGCCAGGGATCTCAAACCCGCATCCTCAAGAATACTAGTCAGGATCGTTTCCACTAAGCCGCAACAGGAATTCCTGCTTTGAATAATTCAGTTTACCATCATGCTATGTGACATAGCACGGTCCTTCAAAAACAAAAAATAAAGTCTAGCAAGACAAAGCCCGTAATACATCTGGCCAGCAGGTGCACAGACCTTGAGCCTGCATACTTGCTGAAGTCATTTGAGATAAAGAAGGCATATTTCCTCTGCTTCATTACAGCATTGGGCACAGGTGCTGGAAATGAACTACACGACGAACCGAAATCTGAAGTGAACTGAACCAATCTGCTGGTTTCCAAATAGGGTGAAAGCACAATTAATTATCTTATCGATCCTGGAAGGAGCAGGTTCGCAAAGGTGACCAGCCCTCAGAGCACTGCTTACCACTAGAGGGTGCTCAAGAAAGTGTTTGGATGAAGAAATAGTCCAGATCGTAATAGGAACTGAGACCATATTATTTTTGTGGCTTTTAGGGACATCTTCCAAAAAATATACTGTATCTTTATTGAATTTCATTTAAAAAAAAAGCACATATTGAATATTTCTTTGATATTCCAGATGGAAATGATCACCTGTCATCACCACGGGCAATTCATGCGAATGCCCCTCGAGCTTTTCCTACACAGAGCTGCTCACAGCAGAGCCAAGGAGGTCTCTGCCTGTTCACCTCGTCTTCCCATGAGCTGTCAGAGGGCTTACCCTCCCTACCATTCCCTCCTGGGCTCTTCAGCTTAATCAGATGAGCCGAGAAACCTAGGGGACCAAGCCTGTCAGGGTGATGGAATGATTTCCAAGCCTCCCTAGGGATTTGCAAGTACTTTGGGTGAAGGCTTGGAGCCCTCTGTCTTAGGCAGTGAAATGGCTGTGACCTACACCTCGGAATTAGGGTTTCTACAATGATGAAAATTGCTGAGGAGTTCCCATCATGGCACAGCGGTTAACGAATCCGACTAGGAACCATGAAGTTGTGGGTTTGATCCCTGGTATCGCTCAGTGGGTTAACGATCTGGCATTGCCGTGAGCTGTGGTGTAGGCTGCAGATGCGGCTCATACCTGGCATTGCTGTGGCTGTGATGTAGGCCGGCGGCTACAGCTCGGATTAGACCCCTAGCCTGGGAACCTCCATATGCCGCAGGTGCGACCATAAAAATACACACACAAAAAAAAAAAAAAAGAAAAAAGGAAAAATTGCTGAGTCACAGCACAGTGGACTATGCCTCCTGGATTGGAGCCTCGGCATTTCATTCCTTCTGCCTCAGCAGGACAATGCTGTTAAGACAGGCTGACTGCTAAGCTCGCCTCCATTTCTGTTCTTTTTTTTTGGGGGGGGGGCCACACCTGCAGCATATGGGAGTTCCCGGGCTAGAAGTCGAATTGGAGCTGCAGCTGTCGGCCTACACCACAGCCACAGCAACGCCAGATCCAAGCTGTGTCTGCAACCTGCACCACAACTCATGGCAATGCAGGATCCTGAACCCACTGAGTGGGGCCAGGGATCGAACCTGCATCTTTCTGGATACTAGTTGTGTTCATGACCCACTGAGCCGCAAGAACTCCCTCTCCTCCATTTCTAAACTACTGTGATCCCAAATCCAACAGCTGTTCCAGGAATAAATAATGCCAGGGCACAAATGCTTCCAGAGAAGAGTGGAAGGAAGCCCCTCTCACCACACAACTCATTAAATGAAGCCCTGATACAAAAACCAGGCAGGGGCATATTAAGAAAGGAAAATCACAGGAGTTCCCATTGTGGTGCAGCAGAAATGCATTCAACTAGTGTCCATGGGGATGCGGTTTCAATCCCTGGCCTTGATCAGTGGATTGGGGATCTGGCGTTGCCATGAGCAGATGGCTTGGATCTCCCATTGCTGTGGCAGGGGTGTAGGCTGGCAACTGTAGACCCGAATTGACCCCTAGCCTGGGAACTTCCATATCACTCAGGTGTGGCCCTAAAAGGGGCGGTGGGGGGGGGATCACAGCCAATTCCACACCTAAACATAGAAGCAAGAATTCCAAACAAATAGAAGCAATCTGAATCCATCAATACATAAAAAAAAAATACACCAGATTCAAGTGAGGCTTATCTGAGGAGTACAAGGCTGGTTTAATACTAGAAAGATCACCATATGCAAAAACAGAAGTAGCATAAAAGCACATGATCATTTTAAAGGAAAGGAAAAAAAAGAAAAACATTAGAAACCTAAGAATAGAAAGAAATTACAAAGACTGTAGCAAATGTACTTACTGATGAACCTTTAAAACAATTTCTTTGAGAGCTTTTGAAAGTAGTCATTTAAACTAGCATTCTACAAATATAAAATATCTGGGAATGAATTTAGTAAGACACGTGCCAGACCTCATGATATTGATCTTTGAACTCAATGCAATTCCAGCTACAATCTTGAACAGGGAATCTGAGGAAGAGCAAAAAGAACTAAGATACTTGAGAAAAGAAAAAGAAAGAAAGGAAAACAAAGGAGGAAATTTGTCTTAACAGCTGCAGCAGAACTACCACAATGTTACAGTAAATTAAACAATGTGCTGGCAAAGGGGTAAACAAACAGGCCAAAGAGACAGACTTCACAGACCAGAAACAAACCCACGGGTTCATGGACATGGATGATGGGAGCAGCACCGCAGATCAGTGGGAAATAAAGAGACTATTCATTCAATAAATTGTGGTCCAAAAACTATTTATCCATTTGGAAAAAAATAAAATTGGACTACTTCACACGACACATAAAAATGAGCTAAAAACTCAAATGTGAAAATTTAGAATCTTTTAGAAAATATTTTCATGAACTCAGAGACAGGAAAGAGTTTTTAAAATTGGATACAAAAAGTACAGTCCATAAGGCACAAGAATGGTAGATTTGGCCATATTAGTATCAAAACATCTCTATAGACTGGAATAAAATATTTGCAATTCACAAAACTAGTAAATAACTAAACTAAAACATCAAAAAACTCTCGGAGTTCCCTGATGGCCTAGTAGTTAAGGATCTGGCACTGTCGCTGCTGTGGCTTGGGTTACTGCTGTGGCGTGGATTTGATTCCTGGCCCAGGAAATTCCACATACCAAAAGATTAAAACATTTTTTGGGCACAGCCAAAAAAATTAAAACTTCAGTTCATCCAAGCACACCACAAAGGAGTTCCCGTTGTGGCTCAGTGGGTTAAGAATCCGACTAGTATCCATGAGGATGCAGGTTTAATCCTTGGTCCCCTCGGCGGGTTAAGGACCTGGCATTGCTGTGCCGTAGGCCCACAGCTGCAGCTCCAATTCAACAATTCGAACCCTAGTCTGGGAACTTCCATATGCCTCAGGTGCAGCCCTAAAAAAAAAAGGAAACAAAAAACAAAAACACTGTAAAGAAATTGGGGTGGGCGGAGGGGCGTGATTGATGACGTCTTACAAGCAATGGGACTCGGGTTCGATCCCAGCCCCAGCGCTCCTGCAGCTGCGGCTTAGGTCGAAACTGCAGTTCGGATCTGATCCCTGGCCCAGAAACTCCGTATACCAAGGGGTGGCCAAAGTAAATAAACAAACAAAGGGGATTTATTGGGGGGAAAAAAAAACGGGGGCGGGGGGATGGAGCCTCAAACTGAGAGATCTTTTTGCAAGACACATAAACAAGCAAAGGATGCTTGTCTCAAAGAAAGCAATCTAGGAGTTCCCTTCGTGGCTCAGGGGTTAACGAATCCGACTAGGAACCATGAGGTTGTGGGCTCGATCCCTGGCCTTGCTCAGTGGGTTAAGGATCCGGCGTTGCCATGAGCTGTGGTGTAGGTTGCAGACACGGCTCGGATCCCGCATTGCTGTGGCTGTGGCGAAGGCCTGCGGCTACAGCTCCTGTTAGACCCCTAGCCTGGGAACCTCCATATGCTCCGGGTGCGGCCCTAGACAAGGCAAAAAGACAAAAAAAAAAAAAGCAAGCAAGCAATCTAATAGAAAAATGGTGGAGTTCCCATAGTGGCTCAGTGGAAACAAATTCAACTAGGAATCATGAGGATGTGGGTTCAATCCCTGGGCTCGCTCAGTGGGTCAGGGATCTGGCATTGCCGTGGCTGTGGTGTAGGCAGACAGCTATAGCTTCAATCCGACCCCTAGCCTGGGAACTTCCACATGCCTCAGGTATAGCCCTAAAAAGCAAAAACAAAAACAAAAAAAAAGGAAAGGAAGAAAAAGAAAAATGGGCAAAGGGGACACCCAGAGCAAGGTGCCCCTGAATCCCAGCCAAGGCTCCACAGTTCTGGCAAGACAGCGGGGGTGGAGGTGGGGGGGTCCCCCGATCCCTTCTATTATTTGTGCCTTGACAACCACCCTGGGGAGGCGAGGGGCATGTCCTTCACTATCCTTTTATGAAACCCGAGAAAGCATGAGTCTAAACACAGAAAGACCATTTGCCCGGGAATCTGGGAACAGCACACACTCTGCTCTCTTCTCAGTGCCTGTCATCTGGTACAGAACAGATGACAGTCCCAGACGGTCCCACTGGCCTCCCACAGGGAAAAGTCAGGACTTGGCGATGCCAGGAGGTTCCAGATCCCAAAGAGCTGGTTAGCCTTCAAGCCCCCTGCAACCAGCGCCTCTTCAAGTTCCCCGTCTCCATCATGGCACCTGTCCATCCCCAAGACCATCGCTGGAGGTGCTCTGAGAGGGTGTCCTTGCTTCACGGCTCTTCACCGGGTTCTCGCCACACCCGCCCCCCTCCACCCCGGGCCCTGGCTCCTTCCCAGCCTCCAAGCCTCCACGTGGCCAACCCTGGTGGCATGTGTCCTTGAACGTGCAGCTCCAGCTCTCCCCGCCTCTGCCCATGTGTGCATGCCACCCTCAGAATGTCCTCTCTTCCCCATGGATGAATTCTCCTCTGAAAACCAACTCAGACACCGCCTGTTCCTCGGAGCCCTCTAGTTATCCCGAGTGAATGGCTTTCCTCTCTGGGTCACACCAGGGCCTTACACTCCCTCCTCTCACTCTGGTCCTCAGTCTCTCCCATCTGCCTGACCATATCTGCCTGGGACCAGGGTCCATTCTTACCCTTTCCCTTTTTTTTTTTTCTTTTTGCTTTTTTTCTATGGCCACACTCACGGCATATGGAGGTTTCCAGGCTAGGGGTCCAATCGGAGCTGTAGCTGCCGGCCTTCACCACAGCCACAGCAACGCCAGATCCTAGCCGCGTCTGCAACCTACACCCCAGCTCACGGCAACGCCGGATCCTTAACCCACTGAGCAAGGCCAGGGATCGAACCCGCAACCTTATGTTTCCTAGCCAGATTTGTTAATCACTAAGCCACGACGGGAACTCCCCATTCTTACCCTTTCTGATACCTGGCGTGGGCACAGGTTTGCGTCAAAAGTCTGCTAACTTGAGTCTGAAGATGTTACTTAAATCAGTGGCTACACACTGTGTTTACTTGTTTAGTTTTATACCTATTTATCTATTGTATCTTTAATGACTCCAAATCTCAAATCCCACTCAAACTCTCTGAAAAACGAGGCCCAAGCACTCTCTCTGGTCCTACTTCAATCATATGCATCACGCAGCCAAACTTGAGAGTTTATATGCATATAAATGTAAACAGAAAACGGAAGTGGTTTGGTTTGGTTTGATTTCTTTTCACAGCTGCATCAGTGGCATATGGAAGTTCCCGGGCTATGGGTTGAATCAGAACCGCAATTGCAGGCTTATGCCACAGCCACAGCAATGCCAGATCTGACCCGCATCTGTGACCTACATTGCAGCTTGTGGCAATGCTGTGGGATCCTTAATCCACTGAGCGAGGCCACAGATGGAACCTGCATCCTCAAGAACACTGGGTCAGGTTCTTAAACCTAGTGAGCCACAATGGGAACTCTAAAGATGGAAACATTTTGTAATTGAATATAATGGGCAAAAGACATAGGGTTGAAGTTCATAAATGTTTTCCAGAGTCCTTTTTTTTTTGCCTTTAAAATACTGATATCCTAACATTCATTTGAATGGAGAAGATACAATTAGCCTCTGCATTTTTTTTTTTTTTTTTTGTCTTTTTGGGGCTGTACCTACGCCATATAGAGGTTCCCAGGCTAGGGGTCTAATCAGAGCTGTAGCCACCAGCCTGTGCCACAGCCACAGCAATGCCAGATCCAAGCCACATCTGCAACCTACATCACAGCTCACAGCAATGGAGGATCCTTAACCCACTGAGCAAGGCCAGGGATCAAACCCACAACCTCAGGGTTCCTAGTCGGATTCCTTTCCACTGCGCCACGACAGGAACTCCTAGCCTGTGTATTAATTCAGGTTTCAATCTGGGAACATCTGTAGGTTCTTCTAGACTTGTTTAATTGATCACTAAAAGATAAATGTGCACACACATTTAAGAAGCAAACATGCACGTCAAAAATTTTTTCTAGGCTCTTAGAGTTACTTTCAGGAGGGAACAGCAAGCTCAGTGCCTGGGGTTTAAAGCATTAATGTTAAAAAGCTTCTCTAAGAACTGCCAGTTCAAATCTACATTCAGTAGAATTTTCATTCTACTGTCTGCTTTTTTTTTTTTTTTTTTTTTTTTTTTTGGCCTTATCTAGGGCTGCACCCGCGGCATATGGAGGTTCCCAGGCTAGGAGTCTAACAGGAGCTGTAGCTGACGGCCTTCACCACAGCCACAGCAACGCGGGATCCGAGCCGCGTCTGCAACCTACATCACAGCTCACAGCAACGCCGGATCCTTAACCCACTGAGCAAGGCCAGGGATCAAACCCGCAACCTCATGGTTCCTAGTCGGATTCGTTAACCACTGAGCCACAACGGGAACTCCTCTACTGTCTGCTTTTAAGAAATTCCGGACAATCTCCAGAAAGATCAATATTCCAAATATTTGAAAACATGTCACTTACAGAAGTATGCTGGGAAGTTAGAGTAAGTCTTAGAAATAACATCTCATCTTCTATTCTGCATTCCTGAGCCCACTTTCTCTGATCTGAAAACAGGCATTCTTTCATAAAGACGAGACTTCGATAGCATATATGACCCCACCAAAAATATGTGTGCATGTGTGTTTTTAGAGGAGAAGAAAAAACCCTAAAAATCCTTAGAAACATTAATTTGGGTGGGAGTGGAAGTAGATTAAACAATATCACATGATTGTCCTGTCACTTAAATACAAAGCAGAGATAAACTCTAATAAAGAAAGTCAGTGACCTTCTAGATTATTCTGTGGGAAAATTCAAGGCATGCTGAAATTCACATTTGTCTTCCTTCTGGCATTACTTGGCCTATGTCACAAACCAAAGCAACGACTCCAGTTTAAAAAGACCAGAAATTAACTGTAGGCTTTTAATCTCCAGATTTCAAATTTTATCCAGAAAAGCATTATATTGCCTTCTTTCGTCTTAAAAAACTTTCAGTAGCTATGGGAGCAGACACTGAAAACAAAACCCTAGAATCTCTTAAGGACAACTGTAATTCACGAATGAGAAATCTTTTCATTGCCTGCTGCCTCTATTCTCCCACTCTAATTTTATCTCTCTCACACACACAAAAGGACAGTATCAAGGAAGGAATCACAAGCTTTAACAAAATACTAAGGAAAAATGACAACTGAGCAAATACCTTGCTGGAAAGAACTTAGATAACGTTTGAGAAGGTAACTGCAGTTTAAAAAAAGAATCATGGGAGTTCCCGTTGTGGCACAGTGGAAATGAATCAGACTAGGATCCATGAGGATACAGGTTCAATCCCTGGCCTTGCTCAGTGGGTTAAGGATCCGGTGTTGCCGTGAGCTGTGGTGTAGGTCACAGATACAGTTCGTATCCTGCACTGCTGTGGCTGTGGTGTAGGCTGGCAGCTGTAGCTCTGATTCAAATCCTAGCCTGGGAGCTTCCATATGCCATGGGTGAAACCCTAAAAAACAAAAGAAAATGGAAAATTAAAAAAGAATCAGCTTTTCCTATAATTTATATGATAATTCTGAATGCCCAAAATGGGCTTGAAAACCAAAAAAGACAAACAGGGTAGCAAAAACTGAAGAAAGATAACGCAAGTGACAAAAAAATTAGGATTTTTTTTCCTTTTCCTTTTTTTTTTTTTTTTTTTGTCTTTTAGGGCCTCACCAGCGGCATATGGCGGTTCCCAGGCTAGGGGTCTAATTCGAGCTGCAGCTGCTAGCCTACACCACAGCCACAGCAACTCAAGAGCCAAGCCAAATCTACGATCTACACCACAGCTCATGGCTTAACCCACTGAGCGAGGCCAGGGATCGAACCTGCATCCTCATGGATGCTAGTCGGGTTCGTTAACCACTGAGCCACGATGGGAACTCCTTTTTTTCTTTAAACGTAAGCCAAGTATTGAACTCTCCCACCGAGATTCATCCACTGAATTGTCCTACCTTTTAGTCACTCCATACCCTCAGCCTGGCCAGCTGACCCATGATCTGGACCTCCCATTCCTGCTGGGCCCACAGAAAATCCCCACCCGACTTCCCTAATAAACACCACTTAATTTTTACTTAATACTTTGTCAGAAACAGACATAGGCACCGACCCACGAGGCAGTCAGTCTCAGGTTCTAGTAAAACAGACATGCATTCAAACCATGCCTTTTCACATGACCCTAGACAACCTACTCAACACGTTTATTTATCTTTTTTTTTTTTTAGGGCCACACCCGCGGCATATGGAGGTTCCTAGGCTAGGGGTCGAATCAGAGCTGTAGCCGCTGGCCTAGGCCACAGCCACAGCAACGCCAGATCCGAGCCGCGTCTGCGACCTACACCACAGCTCACGGCAATGCCGGATCGTTAACCCACTGAGCGAGGCCAGGGATCAAACCCGCAACCTCACGGTCCCTAGTCGGATTCGTTAACCGCTGTGCCACAATGGGAACTCCTACTCAACACCTTTAAATCTCGGGTTTTCTTATCTGTGAGATGGGCTAATCACTAATCCTCAGCGAAATGAAAATCAAAATCACAATGAGATACCACCTCACACCCGTCAGAATGGCTACTATCAAAAAGACAACAAATAAGTGTTGGTGAAGATGTGGTGAAAAGGAAGCCCTCACGGACCACAGACAGCAATGTTAATGGATGCAGCCACTATGGAAAACAGTATGGAGGTTCCTCAAAAATATTAAAAATACAACCACCCTATGATCCAACAATTCTACTTCTGGGTAGTCATTGGAAGACAACAAAAACACTAACTTGAAAAGGTATCTGCACCTCCATGTCCATTGCAGCATTAGTTACAATACATAAGACACGGAAACATCCTAAGTGTCCATCAGAGATGAATGGATAAAGAAAATTATACACACACACACACACACACAGGAATGTTATTCAGTCATAAAAAAGGAGGAAATCCTGCCATTTGCAACAACGTAAATGGGCATCTTCTTAAGTATAATAAGTCAGAGAAAGACAAATACCGTAAGATCTCACTCTTATGTGAAATCTAAAACCAAACAAACACCAAACTCTAATGCAGAGAACATATTGGTCATTGTTAAAGGTAGGAGTTGGAGGTGGTGAAACAGATGAAGAGAGTCAAAATGTACAAACTTCCAGTTAGGGATAAAAGGTCCTGGGAATGTAATGATGACCATAGTTAATAATATTTTATCACGGAGTTCCCATTGTGGCTCAGAGGAAACGAATCTGACTAGCATCCATGAGGATGCAGGTTTAGTCCCTGGCCCTGCTCAGTGGGTTAAGGATCCAGCACTGCCATGAACTGTGGTGTAGGCTGCAGACTCGGCTTGGATCCCTCATTGCTGTGGCTGGCCAGCAGATGTAGCTCAATTCGACACCTAGCTGGGAAACCTCCTTATCCTGTGGGTGTGGCCTTAAGAAGACAAAAGAAAAAATAATAATACTGTATCATACACAGTTGACCCTTGAACAACATGGGTTTGAATCGCAAGAGTCCACTTCACTCGGATTTCTTCCCAGTAAATGCATACTACATGATCCACACTTGGTTGAATGCAAGGATATGGAACCTCAGATACGGAGCTGGGGGAGGTGGGGGTTAGGATGCTACAAAGTTCTGTGAATATTTCCAGTGGCTCAGAAGGTTGGCAGCCCTAACCCCCCGAGTTGTTCAACATCAACTGTCTTTTCCTCTTTGAGGAGAAAGCATTCAGTCTTTCATCATTCAGTATGATTTTAGCTATGGTTTTTTTCCAGATGCTCTTTATCAAGTTGAGGATGCTTCCTTCTAGTCTGGGTATGATGGAATTTTTTTTTTTTTAAATCAAAAGAAGTGTTTGGGAGCTCCCTGGTGGTCTAGTGGTTAAGGATCTGGTATTGTCACTGCTGTGGCTCAGGTGTAATCCCTGGCCTGGGAACTTCTGCATGTTGTGGGCGAAGTCGGAAAAAAAAAAAAAAAATATATATATATATATATATATATATATAAATCACACACAGAAGTGTTGTGTTTTGTTAGTTTTTTTTCTAAATTTGAGATGATCAAATGATTATATTGTACATCTGAAACTAAAGGTTATATATAAATTATATCTCAATAATAAAGAGATCCAGTCCACTAAAATCTTAATGCAGCTCTGATTTGATCCCTAGACTGGGAACTTCCATATGCTGCAAGCATGGCCCTAAAATTCTTAAAAAAAAAAAAAAAAAGCTATCATGTGTTTCATTCGGAAAACACAAATTCATAAACTATACAATGGCAAAGATAAAGTCCCAACACAAATACATTTTACCACTGGCATCTCCAGTTTCTCTGTTTGTGGAAGGCTTGGCCACCAAATAAGTAGAACTTTTTTTATCCAATGTGAATATAAAAACAAGCCAAATGCCTTTCAATTGGTGAAAGTGTAAACAAATTAGTCCATCCACGCAATGGAATACTATACAGCAATTACAAAGGAATGAACCACTGATGCCCACAGCAACATAGATGGCTCTCAATTAAGATGCGTGAAAGAAACTAGACGCTATCCCACCCCCCAAATAGCACATACTCTTAGATTCCATTTAGATAAAATCCTAGGAAATGCAAACTTATCTAGAATGACAAAAAACAGATCTGTGGTTGCCTGGGAGAGAAAAGTCAAAGGATTACAAGAGAGCCAGAGGAAACTTTGAGGGGTAGGGGGTGGGGTTATGTACATCATCTTGACCTTACTGTTGGCTTCATGGGTGCATATGTGTAAAAAACATCAAATTGCACACTTTAAATATGTGAGTTTCCTGTATGACAATTATAGCTCAATTAAGCAGTTTGAAAAAAAGAAAAAGACCATTAAAACACCCACACACATATCTTTCTGACTTGGTATGCTGTATTTAAACCATCTTTTTTTCCAAATGGGTACATGTCCTGAAAATTCATGGAACTGCAAAACCTTTCACCTTAAGTGATTTGCATGCACGAACAAAACCTTAATAATGCAATCAATTATAACAATAGCAACTGATATTTACATAGCTGTGACTAGTGCTAGGCACCGTTTTAAGCACTTTTCTTATGTTAACTTATCTGACCCTTATATTAACCCTGTTTTACAGATGAGTAAACTGAGGCACAGGAGGGCTAAGTAATATGCTGAAGGTCATACAGCTGGTAGCTGGAGGAGCTAGGATTTGAATTAAGGTTCCTTAAATTTCCTCCAGAGAATCTCAACCTCTATTGTTACTGGTCTATAGTTGTTTCTGTTTTTCTTTTTGTTTTTTAAAGCACCCCCAGTGATCTCCATGAGCAGCCAAAGTTGAGAACCCCCAAGATAAATTAGATTTAGATTTCTCATTTAGACAAGAGAAAGTAAAGTACCAAAATAGCTTTGGCAGGAGTTCCCATTGTGGCTCAGTCAGTTAAGAATCCGACGTAGTGTCCATGAGGATGCCGGTTTGATCCCTGGCCTCGCTCAGTGGGTTACGGATCTGGCGTTGCTGAAAGCTGCGGCATGGACCGCAGATGTGGCTCAATGCTGCATTGCTATGGCTGTGGCTTAGGCCAGCAGCTGCAGCTCCAATTTGACCCCTAACCTGGGAACTTCCAAAGGCCACAGATGTCGCCATTAAAAAACAAACAAAGGCTTTGGTAAACTATAGCCCAAGGTTTTCCAAGGTGATACTAAATTACTGAACACATGTAGGATTTTGATTCAACTTTAAATAAGTTAGCAGTAAAAATATGCAAGCACAACATGAGATGTTGTCATAGCACAAACTACCTAACAGTATACACAAATGACAAATCCTCAGCTTTTTAGAAGGCTAAATTGCCATCATGAAATCAAGCTGATAGATAAAACATGGGAAAATGTGCCCTATGTCTTCTGCATTTAAAACATGGAAAAAACTGACACTGCATTGTGAACCATTTCAGAAGCACAGGTTGAAAAGAGACAGTCTTTGCCTTTAGTCCATGCTGGGAATCCCTGCTCTTGGAAATTTAAGGTTCCTTTTTTTTTTTAAGTGGCCACACCTGTGGCATATGGAAGCTCCCAGGCTAGGGGATGAATCGAGGCTGCAGCTGCCAGCCTATGCAACAGCCACAGTGACACCAGATCCAAGCCACTTCTGCAGCCTACACTGCAGCTCACAGCAACACCAGATCCTTTAACCCACTGAGAGAGGCCAAGGATCCTGCATCCTCCTGGATACCAGTCGGGTTCTTAACCTGCTGAGCCACAACAGGAACACCTGAGGTCACTTCTTAAGGAAGATTCTAATTTGGTGGGGCTTGGGATGGACTAAGACTGCGTTGCTAAAAAGCTCCCAGGTGATGCTGATGTGGCTGATAGACCACACTTGGAGCAGAAGGCCTTAAGAAATTTGAATATTGGTTGTAAAATTAGCAGGTTGACCTACAAGTATAATTATGACTAGAATCCAAGAAATAAATATCAATACAATTTAATTCTAGTCCAGGAAATAAAGGGGCGGGGGGCAAGTGAATATTTGTACAGTGTAGCGGTGCTAAGAATCATAGAATATTTTACTTGCCCCAACCAAGTAACTATCAAGGTGACAATGAGATAAAAGGTTGTATATTGTTTGTTTGTTTGTTTGAATTTACCGCATAATTTTTATGGCCTAGCACACACTAGGGACTCAGTGAAGGTATTGAATGAATACACAGACAATCTGAATTGTTTGTCACAGCCCCAAAAAAATGTTTGGGTAGGGGAATCTATTTGTACACATAGATGTTTGAAATAAACACCTGGCCCATTCGTTGTATTCATTTCATTCCTCAAAAAAAGGAATTTTCCAGACCAACACTTTCACTGTAAAGCCCAGGCTTCCAGAACCCTTAGGCTTAACAATTTTTTTTTTCTCTTTAAAAACAGTGTAAAGAGGTGGAAGCATAGGGAGAAGGATTCAGAAAAGGTTCAATAATCAAAGGAAAAAAACAAAGGGGGAGAGGAGATGGGCCAACAGTTTAGTTCAAGGTAAGGACATCTTAGGCGGTCAGGATTTCCAAGTTCTTACCTATGACGGTGACAAAGTTGGGATTCGGGCTTTTACTTGTTTGGTTACTCTCCAGGGTCACTGATGAAGTAGTACCCGGCTATGCAAACTCAGACTAAACAAGCAGCAGGCTCTCAGGCCAACTTAAAAGCTTGGGGATTCGTGCTACCGGCTTACTTCCCGCTTCCCAGGGTCTGCCTGCGCGCGCAGAGGAAAACAGCTACCGCCCAAACATAAGATGACCTGGAAAGCCTCACGATGGCCTTGAAGCCACAACCAGGATCTAAGATGGTGTCGAAACACTAAGCGAGGCCACGCAGAGCGCGAGGAATCTGCCCAAAAGAAAAATGGCCGCCGCTCATGACCTCCCGGCTTTCAACGACAGCCCGAAACAATAATGGAGACAAAGGACGGCCATTTAGAGGCTGAGAACGACGTGAACACGATTGGCCGGTGACGAATCACACTTACCCACACTGCTAGACAGCGGGGGTGATCGAGGGAAAATTAAAATGAATATTTCTGTAGTTCAGAGTACTTCCTGACACTGGGAAATTACTAGCACAAGGATGGGAATGTGCCCCCGAATCTTCGATAGGGAAAAGCATAGAAAACACAGGTTGGAAAGTAAAGGTGGCTTTCACAATGCCAGATAAATTTTAAAATCGCCATAAAATTTCTTCAACAATTCTTTTGAATGAGACAGGAGAATACAAGTTTTGTCCTCGAACTAAAAGCAGGATGGGGAGGTAGTGCGGAAATTATCTAACTGGTGAAGGGCACATAATTAGAGCGCTCCCTACTTCCCCGGAAAGCCCCCAGAAAGAGGACTAAGGGCAGAAGCTGCTAAATTGAGCGCCACCAGCTCGCTCTGCGCATGACCGCTCTCCAACCCCATCCAGAGAAAAGGTCGCCGTCATTTCCTTTTCTTCTGGTTTTCCAGGCAGGCACCAGGGAAAGTGGGTATTGGCGATGAATGATAGAATTCGGCGCTTTGGAATTGGTCAAATCAGGGAGGCCTCAGAGCAGCAGAGAACTGTTGATCACTCTTTCATAACAAGTGCCTCTTAAGCACGCGCCTTATGGATGATGCTGTGCTTTAAGTCTGTTCGATCTGTAATTTAAGTTTTTCAGTTTCAACTATTTGCTGAGATTGACACTGAGTAAGCTCCGCCCTCTTTCCTTTTTGGTCAGGGCCACCGCCTTCTGGCCTGGGAATGTCACTAAAACCCGGAGGAGCGTAATGTAAGCGGAGCCGGCGCCACTCGCAGAAGTGCGCATGCTCTATCTCCCAGCGCGGGGCCCCAGTTGCCAGGACCGGCGGCTACGGGTGCGTGGGGCTCGGCGCGTGGGTCCTGCTGGTGGCGGCGGCCGGAGGCGGCGCAGCGGCTGGTGCGCAGGTGAGGACGCCGAATCCGCTGGTGGAAAAGCCAGCTCTCTACCTGCCCGAAGAAAGGAGTGGAGGGCATTTAGGTGCCTTCTCCTTGCTCAGAAAGGTCACTGGTGTCACTGAAGGATATTTGGGAGCGGGGCCAAGGAGTAATTTGGCTCCGTAAAAAGCCAATACTTTACCTTTAAAACAACTATGGGCAGTGATGATCTGCCTCGGGAAGGAATGTGGATCGCGAGGAGGTGTTCCAGTGGTGTGGGTAGAGTTGTCGGCGTAGACCCTCTCCGTCTCCCCTCTGTGCGGCCACACCGTAAAGTAGACGGGAAAAGTGTCCCAGTGAAAGCACCGATCGCACCTGCGCTGCCTCACCTGTGACTGTCGCGGAGGTGAGAGCCGCCCTCTGACGTGGAAGTAGATGTTAGATCTTTATACAGCGTGGTAGTACCAACTCTGAAAGCTGAAGCAGGACTCGGGGCTTTGGATGGTCTGGGGATGAAAATCTTTTTGAGATGGAGACCCCCTGAGGTCATATGCGTCCTCCTTCCGAATTGGATCTTTCCCAAATCCTATTGCTGTTCCAGAGGCTAGAGAGCCTCTATCCTGGCGGTTTCCTTCATTCTTAAAGGAACACAGTCAGTTTATATTCATATTTGTCACACTGTGCTGAGTTAGCAGATACAGCAGTGACCAGAACAGACGTGTTCCCTGCCCACATGGGAGTTTATATTCAATGATGGGCAGGAAAACAAACACCTATATTGGTAAGTGAACAAGGTGTTTCCAGACTGTCCTGGATTGAGTTCCCTGGGAAGCAGACCCTAAGGAGTTGTGGGCGGGCTATTTATTAGGGAGGACTTTTTGGATCTTGCCAAGGAAGAAAGGAAGCAGGATTGGGTGCATAGAAAAAGATGAGCTCCAGTGTGATCCCGGGATGGCCTCCACCAGGCTCACAGAAACTCTGGGCCTGGGTTGGCCCTCAAAGTCAGCCCAGGGGTTCACGCTGTGGTCAGCGGGATGAGGGACTGTATCTCTGGAGCACTGGGACACAAGTTCAATCCTCACCCCGGCACAGTGGGTTAAGGATCCTCTGTTGCTGCAGCTGCAGCATAGGGCACACCTGCGGCTCTGATCTGATCCCTGGCCCAGGACCTCCATGTGCTTCGGGTGGCAAAAAAAGAAAGAAAGAAAGAAAGGGAGAGAGAGAGAAAGAAAGTAAGTCAAGGTCAGCCCATGTTGGAAGGAAGGGCCAGAAAGATAGAGAGAGAAAGAAAGAAAGAAAGAAAGAAAGTAAGTAAGTCAAGGTCAGCCCATGTTGGAAGGAAGGGCCAGACATTTATACCCTTGCATTGATTGCTCTGGTTAGAAAGCATAACTTTGACCCTTTTCAGCCAGTCAGTCCTGAAAGGGGACTGACATCTCTCTCGGCATTCCCAGGAGCTTTAATCCAACAGGAACCTCCAGAAGGGCCTATATTTATATATGATTTGTATTAAAGATAAATACATAAGAATCTTCCTGTAGTCCCATGTTACAGACTGTGAAATCAAGGCAGGAAAGAAATACTTTAAGATCGTAAATTGTGGAGGAGGTTAGAATTTGAATCCCTTGGAGTTCCCTGCGTGGCTAAGTGGTTAACGAATCTGACTAGGAACCATGAGGATGCGGGTTCCACCCCTGGCCTCGCTCAGTGGGTTAAGGATCCGGCGTTGCCGTGAGCTGTGGTGTAGGTTGCAGACGCAGCTCGGATCCCGTGTTGCTGTGGCTGTGGCGAAGGCCAGCAGCTACATCTCGTGTTAGACCCCTAGCCCGGGAACCTCCATATGCCACAGATGCGGCCCTAGGAAAAGGCAAAAAGACTTAAAAAATAATAATAATAATAATAAATAAAAGAATTTTAATCCCATCATTACTCAAAGCTTCATCACACTAGGAGTCATATTTAATCTCTTGGCAACTTATTAACTATTATCCGAAAAAACAAATAGGAGATAATCACCCTGTCTTTGCTGTTTTGCTCTGCCCTTGTGTTCTCCGGTTTCTAAAATGGGTAGCTTTCCTGGCCCTTACTTTAGGAGCCTGTTACTTTTTTTTTTTTTTTTTGGCTTTTTGGGTCTGCACCCACAGCATACGGAGGTTCCCAGGCCCCAGAGCTGTAGCTGCCAGCCTACACCACAGCCAGAGCAATGCAGAATCCAAGCTGCATCTGCAACCTACACCACGAGGCCAGAGATCAAACACAAATCCGCATGGATCTTAGTTGGGTTCGTTAACGGCTGAGCCATGAGGCAGGGAACTCCCTCTGTTATCATTTTAATAATATCCTGGAATCTGATTACAACTCAACTGGCCTCTAATCAGAATAGCTCCAAAGGCCTCAGAACCTCTTTCTTGAGAATCTGAGTGTTGTTATTCAAATCTCGACTAACTGTAACCGCCTACAGTTTATGAACCCCCTTCCCTTAGTCACTCCAGACCTATCTTGTTCCTTTTACACTCAGATTTGACTCCAGTAATTTCTTTTACCTTTTGAAGTAATCAGAATAAAAGTAGTAGCTCACAGTCACCGAGTCCAGCCTTCATGGCAGGCACTGTGCTAACTGACAACAACCTTGTGACGTGGATGTCATTCTTTTTCTCATTTCATGGGTGATGGAACCGAGGGAGGTTAAGTGACTTGTCTACTGAGGCACAACAGCACATCCATACTAAAATGATTTGCTGTGCTTACCTTCTGAAAACTGGCAAGCAGGAACTGGATCCCGGTGGGCTTTTGCTGCCACACTAAGAAATTTAGATTTCACTCTCAAGTCAAAAATGTCACTGAAAGCTCTTAAGCAAAGCGGAAACTCCACTGTATCGGTTGTTGTTTTCCCCGAGATGGCTGTGTTAAGACAGCAGAGGATGCATTTGTGGACAGTAGACTAGAATGGTGCTTCTCAGATTTGAGCTTCAGAATTATATGAAGGATTTGTTAAAACACCAATTACTGGATCCCAGCCTAAACTCCTGTTCAGCAGGTCAGGGGCAGCCCACGAATCTGCATTTATGCTAAGTTCCCCAATGATGCTACCGGGATGGTTTGAGAACTATTGGGCAAGAAGTGAGGAGATCGTGTTAAGTCATGAGGGTCTGGACTGTGGCTGTGGGGAGAGATTATATAGAGAAATGTCATGTCAAGGGAGTTCCCGTTGTGGCTCAGCAGAAGCGAATCCAACTAGGAACCATGAGGTTGCGGGTTTGATCCCTGGCCTCGCTCAGTGGGTTAAGGATCTGGTGTTGCCGTGAACTGTAACGTAGGTCGCAGGTGCAGCTCATATCTGGCATTGCTGTGGCTGTGGTGTAGACCAGCAGCTACAGCTCCGATTCGACCCCTAGCCTGGGAACCTCCGTATGCCACATGTGTGGCCCTAAAAAGCAAAAAAAAAAAAAAAAAAAAGAGCAAGAAAGAAAAAGAAATGTCATGTCAAAGGAGTTCCCATTGTGGCACAGCAGAAACGAATCCGACTAGTATCCATGAAGATGGGAGTTCGATCCCTGGCTTCGATCAGTGGGTGGGGGGCGCCGTGTTGCCGTGAGCTATGGCGAATGTCACAGATGCAGCTCGGATCTGACGTTGCTGTGACTGTGGTGTAGGCTGGCAGCTGTAGCTCTGATTCGACCCCTAGCCTGGGGGAGCCCTAAAAAGCAAAAGAAAGGTAGGAAGAAGGGAAGGGAAGAAAGGAAAGAAAGAAATGTCATTCAGATGGAGGATTGGGTGACTGACTTGGTGAGGAGTATAAGGGCAGAGTCCACTGTGTCCAGATTTTAATTGAATGGCATGGTAGTTAAAAAACTAAAACAGGGAGTTCCCATTGTGGCTCAGTGGTTCAGGACATGCTGTTGTCTCAGTGAGGTCTCAGGTTCGATACCTGGCCTCACTCAGTGGGTTGAGGAAATAGTGTTGCCTCAAGCTGAGATGTAGGTGTCAGATGGGGCTCGGATCTGGTGTTGCTGTGACTGTGGCGCAGGCCAGCAGCTGCAGCTCCAGTTCGACGCCTAGTCCGGGAACTTCCATACGCTGCAGGTGTAGCCGTAAAAAGAAAAATAGTTAATAAATACAAACCCAAACCAGGAAGGAGAGGAGGAACAGCGGTTTAGGAAGGAAAGAGGATTCATTCTTAGATGAGTTTAGACATCTGTCGGGAACAGTAGCAGTTGGATATGTGGGTCTAAGCTGGAGATGAAGACGTGGGAGTCAGCGGTGAATGCCTTAAAGTAGAAGCTTTGCGTGTGAATGAGGCCACCCAGGAAGACAGAAGACAGCTCAGGACAGGTCTTTTATGAAGTTGAGCAGGTGGATGGAAGCCGAGGGGCCGTTAAAGGAGACAGAAGGATCAGACTAGTCCCGAGTCCTTAAAGAGTTTTCCAGAACTTAGCAAATTGCTGCACAGAGACATGCACAGGGAGAAGTGGGTGATCTTTTTAGTCGGCGGTTTCCATGGAGAGAGGAGCAAAAGCACATCGCTTGGGTTTTGAAGGTGGAAGTGGCTTTAGAAACAGTCATTCTTTGAGAGGAGTCAGAGCGTGAAGCAACTGGAAGGAAGGCTGGTCCAGGGCAGCTGCTTTAGAGGATTTGGTTTAAGTTCTTTTCAATAAGAAAAGTGGCCAGATTTTGCAAAGGAGGAAGGCCAATTATGGGTGGGAGGTTGAAGGTGGAAGAGGGGATAATGGAGTTGGAACTCTGGAGGCACAGTAGCAAGTGGGACTGGCCTGTGCCAGGTAACAGAAGAGACAGGGAGGAGGGGAAGGCGGAGCTGAGATGGGGGTTTTCACATATGGAAACAGGAAGTGGGCTGGGCTCAGCCATCAGCCACAGTTTTCTCCCGCCAACAGGTTACCTGAGAAACGAAGGTGGGGAGTAAAATACAAATCTCAAAAATGAGGAGAGGGAGTTCCCTTCGTGGCTCAGTGGTTAACGAATCCGACTAAGAACCATGAGGTTGCGGGTTCGATCCCTGGCCTTGCTCAGTGGGTTAAGGATCCGGCGTTCCTGTGAGCTGTGGTGTAGGTCGCAGACGCGGCTCGGATCCTGCGTTGCTGTGGCTGTGGCGAAGGCCGGCAGCTGTAGCTCTGATTTGACCCCTAGCCTGGGAACCTCCATATGCCACAGATGTGGCCCTAAAAAAAAAAAAAATGAGGAGAATCGAGTATAACACAGGGAAAACTACATCCAATCTCTTGTGATGGAACATGATGGAAAATAATATAAGAACAAGAAAAATATGTATGTATTAGTATGTATGACTGGGCTACTATGCCATACAGCAGATATTAGACACAACCTTGTAAATCAACTGTAATTTTTTAAAAAATGATGAGAATCGAGGAGTTCCCTTCGTGGCTCAGTGGTTAACGAATCTGACTAGGAACCATGAAGTTGCAGGTTCGATCCCTGGCCTTGCTCAGAGGGTTAAGGATCCGGCGTGGCTGTGAGCTGTGGTGAAGGTTGCAGACGCAGCTCGGATCCCGCGTTGCTGTGGCTGTGGCGAAGGCCGGCAGCTACAGCTCCTGTTAGACCCCTAGCCTGAGAACCTCCATATGCCGCGGCTCTAGATAAAGGCAAAAAGACAAAAAAAAAAAAAAAAAAAAAAGATGAGAATCGAAACCAACTCTTTAGGGAGATTCAGAGCTGATCAGGGGACATAAAGTCATTGCTATGGCAAAAGGGCCCGGCCAGCGCACATTTAACCTGGAACAGCCTGCTGTCTGCATTAACTCCCCACCCACCTCAGCATCAGTGGCAGCGACGTGTAAAAAGAGTGAAAGAGGTTGGACAGATTTCTCAGACGGCTCTATAAACTTTCCAACAGTGCTGCAAACCTTTCTGATAAGACCCCAGCCTGCCAGTAAGCCGATGGTCTTTTCCTCATTAGTCACTATTCACATTTGAGGCTGCTGACAGCTGTTGAAACTCCCATATAACACTTGTGATGCCTTCGATATATTATTTATATGTAAATACATTGAATTCACAGTAGTGGACTGGGGGATAAGAAAGACTGTAAAATGCTTACATTTAGCTGTACCAACCTTAAATGGACTCTGCCTGCTCCTGACCCACTCCTCTGACAAGGCTGTGCTGTCTCACAGCCCAGCTCCTGACTATAGATCAAGGTGACCTTGAGTAGGAGGGTAGGGTTTTGTTTTGCAGCATGGAAACTTTAGAACTCAGGGACGGTCCATTCAGTTCATCAAAAATTGACCACCACCACCGCCCCCCCCCAAACAAAAAGGAGTTCCCTGGTAGCCTAGCAGTCAAGGACTTGATGTTGTCACTGCTGTGACTCAGGTTCAGTCTCTGGCCTGGGAATTTCTGCATGTCAGGGACATGACCAAAAAATAAAATAATAGGAGTTCCCATCGTGGCTCAGTGGTTAAGGAATCCGACTAGGAACCGTGAGGTTGCAGGTTCAATCCCTGGCCTCGCTCAGTGGGTTAATGATCCGGCGTTGCCATGAGCTGTGGTGTAGGTTGCAGACGCGGCTCAGATCCCGTGTTGCTGTGGCTGTGGCGAAGGCTGGCAGCTACAGCTCCTGTTAGACCCCTAGCCTGGGAACCTCCATATGCCGCAGGTGCGGCCCTAGATAAGGCCAAAAATAAAATAAAATAATAAAGAATTGATCAATGTTTTTGGTATCTGTGTTTTTACAAAACTGAAAAAGTTAAGCAAAGCTGTTATTTTAGGTGCTGTGGTTGGAAAGAAAGGAAAAAGGAAGCTGTTCTTTTTTGCACTCCAGTCAGCTGAATAGGACTGGAAACAGCATGCAGTCCTTACTAGTATGTACACAAAAACTGCCAAAATGTCAACTGCTATATTAAAATTAAGGATAAAAGGAACTGTTTTCAGGGTCAGTAATTGGAATTTAGGAATGAAGAATTCATAAATACTTAAAATTGACATTGTCATGCTAAAAGGCATTACCCAGTTCCAATAAACCTCATCAAATATCACAATCAAAAGAGCTAGGTTAATTAACTGTTCAGCATTCTATTTAGTGTTCTCTCGCTCGCTCTCTCTTTTTTTTTTTTTTTTTTTTGTCTTTTGTCCTTTTAGGGCCGCATCCACAACATATGGTGGTTCCCAGGCTAGGCATCTAATCAGAGCTGTAGCCGCCGGCCTACGCCAGAGCCACACAACACCAGATCCAAGCTGCATCTGCAACTTACACCCCAGCTCACAGCAACGCCAGATCCTCAACCCCCTGAGTGAGGCCAGGGATCGAACCCGCAACCTCATGGCTCCTAGTTGGATTTGTTCCCGCTGCACCACAACGGGAACTCCTGTCTAGTGTTCTCTTCATGTTTAAATTACATTCAGTAATTTCTTAAAATTTCTTAAATTACCTTTTTTTTTTCCGAATGCTTCAAGTACAGCAGCAGTGAAGACAAATAGAATCTAGTTTATAGCTTACACTGTGTCCGAAAGACCAGCAGATGGCACCCAGCAAGCCTAGTAGGCAGAATGAGAGTCTTCCACCCACTGTTGCCTGCATCCAAGCTGTTTTAGGTCTAATCAGAAGCAAAACTTGGTGATTTTAATTGACATGATGCTACATAATAAGAGTAAGCTGATGGCCAGAGCCAGGTTGTTTAGGATTTTCTAGGAAGCTAAATTGCTTTTTTGCCCTTCCCCTTACTGTGTAGTTCTAGCACCGAGAAACCTGCATGCATTTGGCTTGGAATGTAACAAATGGCAATAAGCCCCTCAGAGGCCTTAGTATTAGAAACTGAAGAGGTAGTCATCTCTGAAATAGAAATCGAGGGGAGGGAAAGTTGCTGTCCTAGACACAGGAGTGCCTTATAGTCAAAAAATATTTGTCGTCCGAAGAATATTAATGTTTTCCTTTCTCGGCTTTTATACGCACTCAAAAGGATTACAGCATTTTAATGAGGCAGAGATATAGCCAGCTTCTCTCCATTCTATTCGTTAATCTCTTGCTATTCATTCTGTACTAAGAACTAAGCCTTGGAGTTCCCCTCGTGGCTCAGTGGTTAACGAATCCGACTAGGAACCATGAGGTTGCAGGTTCGATCTCTGGCCTCGCTCAGTGGGTTAAGGATCCGGCGTTACTGTGAGCTGTGGTGTAGGTCGCAGATGCGGCTCGGATCCTGCGTTGCTGTGGCTGTGGCGAAGGCCGATGGCTATAGCTCCTGTTAGATCCCTAGCCTGGGAACCTCCATATGCCGCGAGTGCAGCCCTAGAAAGGACAAAGTGACAAAAAAAAAAAAAAAAAACTAAGCCAAAAAAAAAAACCCTGAGCTAAAATTAGCCCAACCAGTCTCAACCATTAGTAGACCACAGATGTGTGTTTGGAGGATATAGACATTTTTGGATCGAGTGGCACAAGACCTCTGTTAACCTCTAATATACCTGACATGAGAAGCAAAAGAACATAGCAGGAGTTCCCATTGTGGCTCAGTGGTTAACGAATCCGACTAAGAACCATGAGGTTGCGGGTTCGATCCCTGGCCTTGCTCAGTGGGTTAAGGATCAGGCATTGCCGTGAGCTGTGGCTCGGATTCCGCGTTGCCGTGACTGTGGCGAAGGCTGGCAGCTACAGCTCCTGCTAGACCCCTAGCCTAGGAACCTCCATATGCCATGGGTGTGGCCCTAGATAAGGCAAAAAGACCAAAAAAAAAATAAAAAACATAGCAGGTGTAAGGCACTAGGACAGCTGACCTCAAGTGACCCTCACAGGTACGCACCGTGCACCTGGAATGTCCTTCTAGTCCATCATCATGCACTGGAAATTCTGACTGACTTTATTGCCACAGCTCGGATACTAATCCTTGACTTTTTAAAGTTGCTTATTAGAATACCAGCCAAGTCTTCTGGGACTCTGGAGTCTAAATTGAGTGCCACAATTAACTGACGGTAATTTTGGAATCAATAATTTAGTGTTTTCCTCATATGTAAAGTGGCCTTATAAAACTGTTATGAAAACAAACCAAGATAAAATATATGAAACCTTTTGAATAATGCAAAGGGTGTGTGTGTGTGTATATGTGTGTGTGTGTGTGTGTGTGTGTATATATATATATATATATATACATATATGTATATTTTGTTTTGTTTTATTTGCTTTTTAGGGCAGCACCGTCAGCATATGGAGGTTCCCAGGCTAAGGGTCTGCAGCTGCTGGCCAGCACCACAGACACAGCAATGCCAGATCTGAGCCGTCTCTGTGACCTACACCGCAGCTCATGGAAACACTGGATCCTTAACCCACCGAGCAAGGCCAGGGATCGAACCCGAATCCTCATGGGTAGTAATTGGACTCTTGTCTGCTGCGCCACAACGGGGGCTCAAGGATGATCATTTTGAGCATGTTCTTGAGAAATTTTTGTTTCAAACTCAGGAATCTCTGGTGACCTTAAAAGAGTTTGAGACCACTTGGAGTAACTTGATGCCAAAAGTGCCAAAAGTTTGGGGGAAGGGTCAAGTCAAGTTAAGCTGTATGGAGCTGAATTTTCCATTACTGACTGGGGTCTCCCTGTCCCCCCTGCTGCTCAGCACCATGAACCTTTGTAAAAATGGGTCAATTGTTAAGAAATCTAGTAAGACTTGAATCCTGAGAAGCAGCATATAGAGGCTATGAGCATGGACTCTAGAGGATTTATAAGAATACGTACTATTCAGGGAGTTGCCTTGTGGATGCAGCGGGTTAAGGATCCAGCATTGTCACTGTCTTTATATCAAGGGCACAGCCCAAAAAGGAAAAAAAAAAGCCTTACTATTCTTAGCATATTTAGCAAGAGAACATTGAAAAAAAATCTGAAATTTCTACCCAGCAATCTGTCAAATTAGGATAGCTCCATAAATCCAAAGTTATACGGCCCCTAAAAATCATAATGAAGGTTTGGATTCTTGAGGAAAGAAAAGATTACAAAACAGCATATACGCTATGATCACATTTTTTTTTTTTTTTGTCTTTTTGCCTTTATGTAGAGCCGCACCCACGGCATATGGAGGTTCCCAGGCTAGGGGTCTAACAGGAGCTGTAGCTGCCAGCCTTCGCCACAGCCACAGCAACGCGGGATCCGAGCCGCGTCTGCAACCTACACCACAGCTCATGGCAAGGCTGGATCCTTAACCCACTGAGCAAGGCCAGGGATCGAACCCGCAACCTCATGGTTCCTAGTCGGATTCGTTAACCACTGAGCCATGAAGGGAACTCCACATTTTTTTTTATTAAAATCAGAGGATAGATGTTTTTAGCCTTCTTTTTCTTATTTCTGTATTTTCTAATTTTAAAAACTAAGACTGTAGTATATTTTTTAGAAAAGGGCAGAGATGCAAATTTTCATTTTGAAAGAAACCCAGAAAGAGATTTGAGAAGGAAGAAAATGGGTTAAATAAAAAATTGTAACCCCTGTAGGGTACAGTTGTTAGTGATAAGGGTAAACACTCTAAAATGCAGTGCTTCTGCACCCAAATGTGGAAATGGCATTAATTCATAGAGTCCAAGTCAAGATTCTTTTGCTAGAATTGGAAGCCATGCAGAAATCCATCTCAGCTTAAACATCATCACTACATCCTGTCAGAATGCAGAGTCTGAATTCTTACTGCATGTTTAAGGACTGCAATTTGATTCTTCTTTTAAAGTTGTGACGAAGGGAGTTCCCATTGTGGTTCAGCGGTAACGAACCTGACTAGCATCCACGAGGACTCGAGTTTGATCCCTGGCCTCGCTCAGTGGGTTAAGGATCCGGCATTGTCGTGAGCTGTGGTGTAGGTTGCAGACGGGGCTCGGATCCTGCGTTGCTGCGGCTGTGGTGTAGGCCGGGAGCTGCAGCTCCAGTTCGATCCCTAGCCTGGGAACTTCCATATGCTGAAGGTGTGGCTCTAAAAAAAAAATAGTGGCGAAGTAGAATTTTTAAAGAAAAACCTAACTTCATTGTGGTTCAGAGAAAGTATGTATAAAGAACATAATATTGATGCATGAGTGTTTCCAAAGATTCAGATGGCTTTCCCAGCAAGTAATGTTGCTTCTTACAATTGCTGACTCAACGTTTAGTGTTGCTTCAGAAGTTTCCCAAGTCTGATTTCTTATTCTCTGTTTAAGTCAACAACTTATCTCTTTTTGTTAATTGACATTGCAGTATAAGAGCGTTCCTTTCGTGGCTCAACAGTTAACAAACCCAACTAGGATCCATGAGGATCCGGGTTCAATCCCTGGCCCCGCTCAGTGGGTTAAGGATCTGGCATTGCCGTGAGCTGTGGTGTAGGTCACAGATGCAGATCGGATCCTACATTACTGTGGCTGTGGCATAGTCTGGCAGCTATAAATCCGATTCAACCCCTAGCCCCTGGGAACTTCCATATGCCACCGGTGCAGCCCTAAAAAAGCAAAAAAAAAAAAAAGAAAAAAAACATTGCAGTGTGGAATTCTCCTGGTTAAGGATCTGGCCTTGTCACTGAAGCGGTCTGGGTTGCTTCTGTTGTGCAGGTTTGATCCCTGGCCTGGGAACTTCCACATGCCATGGGATTAGCCAAAGACAAAACCAAGATTGCAATTTTTTGTAACTAAAAACTTTTTTAACAGTCAACTCTTATTAGAGTGCAGTATTCTGCTTATGTACGTTTACAGATGTAATTTGAGAGTTTTTTTTTATTTTGTTCTCTCTTTTACCTGTCGACCTTAGGTGCTGATGCTAAGGTACTATGAACTTTCGGAACTTCTGGAGAGAGTACAAAGTTCTGGTTGTTATGGTACCTTTAGTTGGGCTCATACATTTGGGGTGGCACAAAATCAGGAGCAGCCCTGTTTTCCAAATTCCTCACAAGGGCAACAACCTTTCTGAGCCAGAACGCCTGGCCCTCGCAAGTCCTGAGAAGAACCACACCCAAGGGAAATAGCAGGCCCACGATCTCAGGTGAGTTTGATTTAATCTGGTCGCCAAATGCTAAGTTCCAACAACGGAAACATCATCTTAGACTTTAAGAAAGTATAGGGCGCTGGCAGGAAAAAGCCTAAGTGGGTGAGGCACCTGTTGCTTTTATTATAAACCACTGGCAAAAGATGATCCTACGGTTGTTTCTAGAAAAGTTTGTTCCACAGAAACCTTTGACACTTGCCTGGCAGAGTCATGTGGATGAGAAAGGGCAGTCAGTCCATTACTTGTTCTGCCTTTTTCACTACCAGTGTCACCAGCGTCATAAATAGTCCAAAGGAGCAGTCGGTTCCCTGGCCGTCGATCCATGACAGAGCGTACAAGTCTGGAACTTGCAGAAAAGCTCTTTGATTATTGTTCTTTGTTTTTTCCAGATAAAGAAAACTAGTTGTGCTTATTCCACAGTATCCACAGTTGGCCTCCATATCTACAGGTTCCATATCCGTAGGCTCTGTATCCGTGGATTCAGCCAACCACAAATCAAAAAAAAAAAATTTTTGTTTTTGGCTTTGAGGGCTACACCCGTGGCATATGGAGGTTCCCAGGCTAGGGGTCGAATCGGAGCTGTAGGCAAAGCTACCCCACAGCCGCAGCAACACAGGATCCAAGCTGCATCTGCCACTTGGCACACTAACCTCATGAGCGAGGCCAGGGATCGAATCCACGTCCTCCTGGATATTAGTCAGGCTTGTTAACCACTGAGCCTCGACAGGAACTCCAACCAAGGATCAAAAATATTAAAAAAAAAAATTCCAGAAAGTTCCAAAAAACAGAACTTGAATTTGCCACATTGGTAACAATTTACATAGCATTTACATTGTATTAGTATTACGAGTAATTTAGAGATGGTTTAAAGTATAGGAGAGGATATGCCTAGGTTATTTACAAAGGCTACCCCATTTTATATAAGGGACTTGAGCATCTGTGGAGTTTGGTGTCCATGATGGGTCCTGGACCCTGTGCCCCATGGATACCAAGAAATGACTAATATTTTAAAACAATTTGTTACTTTTCAGTCAGTGAAATAAGAGGATATAGTTAGATGACTCAGGTCTGTAGTCTCCTGTGTTGTGAGCCACACCGGAAGTCCTGTAGTCTCCTATGAATTCCAAAATCTAGAACGGTCTAAAACCTTAAAGGTTTTGGAGTTCCCGCCGTGGCTCAGTGGTTAACGAATCCGACTAGAAACCGTGAGGTTGCGGGTTCGATCCCTGGCCTTGCTCAGTGAGTTAAGGATCCAGCGTTGCCGTGAGCTGTGGTGCAGGTCGCAGACGCGGCTCGGATCCTGCGTTGCTGTGGCTGTTGCGTAAGCCGGCAGCTACAGCTCCAATTCAACCCCTAGCCTGGGACCCTCCATATGCTTTGGGTGCAGCCCTAAAAAGACAAAAACATTTAAAAAAAATTTTTTTTAAATAACCAGTGAAATAATATTTAAGTACCTTGACTGTTCCTTGCATAAGATGAACAGAAACTTTTTTTTTTCCTCATGCTATAAAAAAGGGTGACTGTAGCTTTATCATTGCAGGAAAGAAGCTGGTTATCCTTGCTTCACTTTATTTAGGCCCAGTTGCCATGGTTACAGCCCTTTAACTAAATTGGGAGCAACGGTAACCAAAATAACACTTTGCATAACATTCCCTTGTTCTTCTGAGCATCTTGGAATCACCTTTTTGGTCTGTATTGTACTGTACCATAGTCTGCTCTAGGTAGTACTGTAATCTGAGCAGTTCAGTTAGTTTTATTTATGCTAAATACTGCCCAAGTGGTTAGCATGGTTCACATATTCCTGAAAATAACTGATCATTGGCTGGATACCATCAGTGCACTAAGCCTCAACAGCTGTTTATGATCTGAGATTTTTATTCCTTCCACATTTATTATACTATCAGAATGTTATGCCTCAGGAAAAGCTGCTTCCAGCCTCGTTAAGGAAACCAGTCCAAATGCTAGCACACTTGGTAAGTGAAAACATTTATAGTGTTTACACTCTTTGAGATCAAATGGCAGATCACAGCCTACTTTTCTCCTTGCCATCTAGCACATTCCCTGGTTTTTGTATTTATTGTCATTAACCAAAATTTGAGGGAGGATGAGATGTAAGACATCAAAACTGAAATCATTGATTGATAGAGTAAAACTACAAAAAATTGCTCTGACTTTTTTTTCTTTTTTCTTTTTTCTTTTTTAATAGGGCTGCACCCGCAGCATATAGAGGTCCCCAGGCTAGGGGTTGAATCAGAGCTGTAACCGCCAACCTACACCACAGCCACAGCAACACAGGATCCGAGTTGCGTCTGCAACCTACACCACAGCTCACAGCAACACCCAATCGTTAACCCACTGAGCAAGGCCAGGGATCGAACCCAAAACCTCATGGTTCCTAGTTGGATTCATTAACCACTGCGCCACAACGGAACAACCAAAAAATTGATCTAACTTTAGAAATGTTTAAAAGATGATTTATTTTCCAGTAAATAGCAGGTTTATCCAGCTAGATATAGAGAGTGTCTCCTTTAGGAATACTAACAGTTATCTTATTTTCAGAATTATTTACAAGCAGGATCTGATATAAATGCACTCATATTCAAACCTAACGTTTCCGAGCAAACCAAAGTTAGAGGAAGAAGCAACACCAGATCTTAATATAAGAGAACAAAAACATTTAGGACTTTTTTTTTTGACTCACAGACCAAGTTCTATGAGTTTTATTATATACCATTTCTCTTCTAGAAGCATATTATACTCAAATAACCGTACTGTAAGCTTTCTAGCTGTGTTGTTGTGCATTCCAAAGTTATTAAAATATCAGTACTCTTTCTTCTAGAGATTCATTGAAGAATAAAGAAATGAGTGTTTAGAAGTTCCCTGGTGACTCAGCGGGTTAAGGCTTGTGCTTTTTCACTGCTGTGGCATGGGTTCAATCTATGGCCCAGGGAACTTCTGCATGCTGTGGGTACAGTGAGAAAAGAAAAAAAAATGGAAAAGAAAGAAAGAAAAATTAGGAGTTCCTCTTGTGGTGCAGTGGAAACAAATACGACTAGTATCTATGAGGACGCAGGTTTGATCCCTGGCCTTGCTCAGTGGGTCTGGAATCCAGTGTTGCTGCAAGCTGTTGTATAGGTCACAGACACGGCTCAACTCCCATGTTGCTTGCTGTGACTGTGGTGTAGGCTGGCTACTGAAGCTCCAGTTTGACCCCTAGCCTGGAAAACTCCATATGCCACAGGTGCAGCCCTAAAAAGCAAAAAAAAAAAAAAGAAAAAGGAAGGAAAGAGAGAGAGGAAGAGAGGAAGGAAGAAAGATAATTAATGTTTAGTCTAAATTGATTGACATTTCTCATTTCCTGGCGGCTTGTGCCAGTGGGTAGGTAGTTCCTTCTTCTAAAGGAGCAGAGCATTAAAATTAATTATTAAAATACAGAATATAGGGAGTTCCCATCATGGCTCAGCGGAAATGAATCCAACTAGGAACGGTGAGGTTGAGGGTTTGATCCCTGGCCTTGCTCAGTGGGTTAAGGATCCAGGATTGCCGTGAACTGTGGTGTAGGTTGCAGACGCGGCTTGGATCCTGCGTTGCTGTGGCTGTGGCTGTGGCTGTGGCTGTGGCGTAGGCCGGAAGCTGTAGCTCCGATTAGACCCCTAGCCTGGGAACCTCCACATGCTGCGGGTGCAGCCCTAAAATGACAAAAGCAAAAAAAAAAAAAAAATACAGTCTATAAAATGTCTTGGAATTATTTCTCTAAAATGTTTTATTTTTATTTCTTATAGAAAGAAGCAGCTTTGAATCTGAGCTTGCAATCGAAAGAAGAGATGAAAAGTAGCAGCTGGATCAGAAAGAACTGGCTTCTTGTAGGCGGGGTTGCCTTCATAAGCGTCCATCTCGGAACGTATTTTATGCAGAGGGCTGCAAAACAGTCTGTAAAATCTCAGTCTGGAGGCAAACAAAACAGTGTGAATAATGAAGTAAAATAAATCTTTGGAATTACTAATATGTCATTAAGTCATTACATGCTGATTAGCTTCGTAAGCATGGAGCTAAGTGCTTAATTTTGTAGCCACAAGGCTGCGCAGTCAGACCTGCAATCCTGAAGAATCTTTTTTTTTTTCCACTGTTTAACAGTAAATAGCAGGTTCATCCAGCTAGATATAGAGAGGGTACAATAAATCGAAAACTATGGTTCACAAAATAAAAGCTGTCTTGACAAATTACCACCCGAAGTAAGATGTCTCGGTTGGAAGCTAAAAGGGCCTCATTATGTAAAAGCGAACCGCTGACAAGCGAGAGAGTGAAGGCCACGCTCTCTGTCTTGAAAGGAGTCGTCACGTCGTGCTACGGGCCGGCGGGGAGGCTGAAGCTGCTGCACAATGGCCGTGGGGGCTCCGTGCGCACCACTTCCCAGTCGGCAGCCCTCCTCGCCAGCCTGCCCGTCACCCAGCCCGTCTCAAAGATCCTGACGACCTCCGTGCAGAATCACGTGTCCTGCTTCAGCGACTGTGGCTTATTCACGGCCATTCTGTGCTGCAACCTGGTTGAGAATATTCAGAGAGCAGGCCTGACAACCACCACGGCCATTACATTGAATAAGCATCTCTTGAGCCTCTGCACCGAGTACCTAAAATCTGAGATCTGTGCTTGTCGCCTCCCCGTCGACTTTGGTAGCGCTCGGCCCCTCCTCTGTTTGGCGCGCAGTCTGTTAACGAGTAAGCCGGCCTGTCTGCTCACCAGAGAGGAGGTGGAGCACGTTGCTGCTTTGATTCTGAGAGCCTTTCTGCTGAGCGTTCCAGAAAACGCCCAAGACCGCATCACTTTAGGAAAGAGTGTGATTGTCCCTTTAAGAGGTCAGAGAGTCACAGATTCTACTGTGCTACCCGGAATGCTTATTGAAATACCGGAAGTTCAGTTGATGAGGATCTTACCTATCAAAAAGTCAGATTCCTTCAAGGTGGCACTCTTCTGTGCATCTTTATCTGGGGACCTTTCTGAGACTGGAGAAGGGACTGTGGTGCTCAGCTATGGAGTTTCTCTTGAAAACGCAGTCCTGGACCAGTTGCTTCACCTGGGGAGGCAGCTAGTTAGTGATCACGTAGATCTTGTCATATGCCAAAAAGTTATCCACCCGTCTCTGAAACAGTTTCTCAGAACGCATGGTGTTATTGCCGTAGACAGAGTTGGAGTGGCTCTGATGGAACCCCTGAGTAAAATGACAGGTAAAAAGCACTCAGCTTTTGCCCCTTATGGTTAATAAGTCACACTTGAGCAGAGATATTCTTTTTTTTTTTTTTTTTTTTGTCTTTTCAGGGCCATACCCGTGGCATATGGAGATTCCCAGGCAAGGGGTCTAATCGGAGCTGTAGCCCTTGGCCTATGCCACAGCCACAGCGACGCTGGATCCGAGCCACTTCTGCGACCTACACCACAGCTCACGGCAACGCTGGATCCTTAACCCACTGAGCGATGCCGGGTATCTAACCCGCAACCTCATGGTTCCTAGTCGGATTCGTTAACCACTGAGCCACGACGGGAACTCCAAGCAGAGATAGTCTTGGTGTGTGTCACTGTTAACATCCTGACAGATTTGAGAAGCCACCACCCTCAGAGCGTGTATGGGTATCATTTCTGGCAGCAAAGGTTGTCTGTGAAAAAGCCCCTTTATTGTTCACTTATTAAAAATTGAGTGATGATGGCTATTTTCTAGGTATTTTCCAGCCCCTAAGATGTACTATGGAGTCTATCATAATCTAAAACTGAATCCCCAAACATTTTACAGATTACTGAGAAAGCTACCATTCTCATAATCGAATGAAAGTCTTTCATACTTTAAAACAAAATTCTTCTACTTGAGTTTTTACAAAACTGTTAAGTCACAAAGCTCCCAAGTCACATTGTATTCAGAAGGTAATTTTGCAGGTAGAATATCTCTTTTTATCCATCTCCAACAAACAACTGTGCTACCCAAATAGTTCCTAATTTGGGGGTGGGGTGTGTGCGTGCATGCACGCACACATACTTGTGTGCACACATGGACTAGCTTTAAATATCCCAATATTTCCAGCTGAGCCCCTTGGAAACTGGGACATCTTTTATTTCCAACAGGCCTCATCCACAATAGGGGTTCTGAAATGTTAGTTGAATTAGTATATATTTATTAACTTTGAGAATTTTAACAAGCAAGAAATTTACTGTATTTCCCAAACTCACTCAGCAAATTAGAAGCCAATATAAGACTGGTAGTCACCTGTTAGAGTGAAAGAGAAATGACAAGAGTCGTTGATGGGAGCTATATATATACACACACACACACACACACACATTTTTTTTTTTCCCTTCATAGGTGCACGTGTAGCATATAGAAGTTTCTGGATCAGGGATTGAATCCAAGCTGAAGCTGCAGCCTATGCCTCACCTAAGGAGCAGCTCCTGATCCTTTAACCCACTGTACCTCCACAGCGACCCAAGCTGCTACAGTCGGGTTCTTAACCCACTGGCACTACGTGGGAACTCCACTTTTCAACATTTCTTACTGCATTAACAACCTATTAGAAAGACAATCATGGTAGTTCCCATTGTGGCTCAGCAGTAATGAACCTGGCTAGTATCCTTGAGGTTGCAGGTTCGATCCCTGGCCTTGCTCAGTGGGTTCAGGATCCGGCATTGCCATGAGCTGTGGTGTAGGTTGCAAATGCAGCTTGCATCCTGCGTTGCTGTAGCTCTGGTGTAGGCTGGCAGCTATAGCTCCGATTAGACCCCTAGCCTGGGAACTTCCACATGCCGCGGGTGCGGCCCTAAAACGACAAAAGGCAAAAAAATAAAAAAATAAAGAAAAATTTAAAAGAGAGTAATTTCAGATCGATTTCAACTTGTAAGTTGTTAAAAATGTAGAAGTTGACTGTTTTTAATCTTATTATAAATCATCAAAAAGGAGAAGTACGAATGTCAGTGTTGAATCCCCAATAACTCTGAGCTATTGTCCTACCTCTGTAAGACTGAAATGATCGCCAGTAAATATTTAAGGATATGGGTCTAGTTGTGAATATTGAGTGTTACAGGTTATGTAGTCAATTTTTAAACTGTGGAGAATTTTTCCATAAAAACAATGCTATAAGTGGGCACTGGCCTTTCACACCAGCCCACAGTTATTTATCCCATTTGTAACTGGAACATGGTAGAATGTGAAAGGACCCATTTTATTTGAAAATGGACGTGAGGTTTCCAAGTATTTGCAGTTGATTCTTTGGCTGGAAGTGTTGTCAAGAAGCAGCAGGAGGTCCCGTTATGGCTCAGTGGTTAACGAACCCAACTAGTATCCATGAGGAC